>CAUYQU010011657.1:0-27983 GCA_963574635.1 Cheracebus regulus | reverse complement strand
CCGAGCGCGATGGCTCACGCCTGTAATCCCAGCACTTTGGGAGGCTGAGGCAGGCAGATCTCGAGGTCAAGAGATCGAGACCATCCTGGCCAACATGGTGAAACCCCATCTCTACTAAAAATACAAAAATTAGCTGGGTGTCGTGGCACGTGCCTGTAGTCCCAGCTACTCGGGAGGCTGAGGCAGGAGAATTGCTTGAACCTGGGAGGTGGGCGTTGCAGTGAGCCAAAATCGCGCCACTGCACTCCAGCCTGGCACCTGGCACCTTGCAACAAAGCGAGACTCTGTCTCAAAAAAAAAAAAAAAAAAAAGGCAAAACAAAGCATAATACATAAGGGTTTCCTTACATTTTCTCCTTTTATTTCTAAACAATACTTTGGGGTTTCACATTTATTTATGCCATTTTATCTCTTCAAGTAAAATATATTAGAACTTTATCTAAAATCATTGGCTTTAAACGATTAATCCCGCATCACTAAGAGAAACTATATCCTTGAAATACCAGATGTTTCAAAAGTCTATTTTATTCATACATTTTTCTAATATATCTTTGTATATCCAGTGCTGGGAATAGTTGGGTCCTTTATTCATAAGTGAAGTCATAATTTCTCTACTCAATTTGTGGAGACTCAACGTTCAGTGCTAAACCACAGGCTGCTTATAACACAGCCACTGACTTCATGGACTTTATAGTCTACTTGGAGAAAACGATGAGTAAATAGGCAATTACAATATAGTATGACAGGTGCTCAATAAGTGCAAAATCCTATGGCTAAATCCAGAAGTATCTAACTGAGACTTGTGAGAATCTAGGAAGGCTTACCAGAGGAAGTGACATTTGAGCTGATATTTGAACTACAAATCAGATTTAGCCAAGCAAACGAGAAAGAATGTTTTCAGCATGTATAGAAACCTGACAGCAAAAGAGAACACGGCATCTGGGAATAGGAAAAGTGTAGGTGGAATGAAACAAGGAGTGCAATGGAGAGAAAAACAGAGTATGAGAGAAACAGCGTGTGAGAGAGAGTCTGGTTTTTGTGTGTGTGCGCACACATGCGTGTACTCATGACCAGCATAGATTCGCATTTTATAAAGTTCCCTGTGGACACATTGTGGGGACACTGGCAACAGAACTACAGAAAGAAAAATCTGTTTAGGAGGCTCCTGGAGGAATTCAGGTGAGATGTCAGTAGAGGTGGAGAAAAGGTCAAGGATTTAGGGAGTAGAATCAAGAGGCTATGGCAACTGGAATTTGAGAGTAGGATAAGGGAGAAGGAATTAAAGATGACTCTTAAATTTTTGGCTTAGGCAACTGTACAGATGATAACATTCAAAGAAAACTATAAAAGAGGAGCGGGTTGACTTCTGCTTTGCATTTATAGAATGTTACATGTCTATAAAATTTCCAAATGAAAACTTAAATGAAATGGATATATAGATATGGAGCTTAAGAGATCTGGGCTAGAGAAGAAGTTAGATTTGCCAGTATGAGCAACAACTGAGTAAGATTTCTCAGGGAGAATGGATACACAAGAGAAGGGACCTAGACAAGAATCTTGAGGAATACTCATATTTAAGAGAGACATTAAGTATTTTGATTTATGTGAGATATAAGAGACAGCCTTGTGTGGGCTACCAGGCAAGAAAAGGAGGTAATAGTGAAAAATTTTATAATATAAACATATTAGCCATGGAACCAGTGTTCCAAAGTTCCAGTGGAAATGTAAGAGGTAGGCAAGTAATGAGAAGCTGGTTCAGAGATTGGAGGTAGGAAGCAGATAAAAAGTATATAAGACTGAAAAGAGGCATTTACAAAATTGCTGAGTAAGGACCTTTCAATATCTGTTGCTCCATAAAAACAACAAGAACACTGGCAAAAACTGTCAAAAGCAACTTTTTCAGAACTCTGGAAATTAACTGAAGGTTTGCAACAATCCAAAGAGTGTTATATAAGAGCACCAGATAAATACAAGAACAGCAAGCTCTGTGGCATTTTAACTTGTTCTAATCTGATCTTCTCCCTCTGAAGCTCCAAAACAGTCTTGAAAATCAAAGCCTTGCATCCATAGTAGCTGTAAAAACCAGCATCCAAGCAGCCACTGGAGGAGCCAGAACTCATTTGGAGCTCCTCCAAGGCCCTACCCCCAGAAAACTGCCACTATCTGACCTGTCTGGCAGCTTGCTGAACAATGCTCCATTCCCAGCACTTGGCCTTTATTTGATTTGACCAAGAGCTCACTCTATGTGAAGAGCCCTATATGCAGCAGAGTCTTTGTGGAAAACAATCAACAGCAGTTATTTAACACTGTAGTTGCCTGGAGGAATTTTACTAGTTGGGTCTAACAAGAGGCTGACCAAAAACTCAAAAGGAAAAACTGAGGAATGAAATGTCCACAGGGGGCTTGGAAAAGCTTTGATACAGTCAAGGGAATTTAGAAGGCCATAAGCATGTGTAGGGTTATGCATGTGCCCAGGAAAGACCTAAGAAGACTCTAAATTAATTTTACTTCTGGTTGATCTTGAGGCTCTGCCCCAACATACTCACAGGGCCCCTCAGCAAAAGCTGAGAAAAGAGGCATTTAAAGAACTCTCTGGTCAATCATTAACTGACCACTATGCTAGCTGAGCAGACTTCAAAGAATAGAGACTATACAAAATTAGCCCATGGAAATCACTAAAGAAATAAACTGCAGCAATAAAAACTGTGGGAGTAGTGAGGAATCTGACTTCCAGAATTGCTACATACTTTTCTTTCTCCTTATGTATAATGTCCTCACATTAAAATGTCTAAGTTTTCAGCAAAAATAACATTATAAGACACAAACAGAAAAATATGGCTGTATCTATACATAGATATACACACACACATATATATATTTAAAAGCAGACAATACAAACTCTTCATGAAGAAACCAAGATGTTGGATTTACTGGACAAAGATTTTAGGCCAGCTATTAGTATTTCAAAAAACTAAAGGAAACCATCTCAAGAGAATTAAAGGAGAATATGAGACCAACATCTTACCAAATAGAGAATATCAATGGAATATCAATGAAGAGATAGCAATTATAAAAAAAAAATAGAAATTCTGGAGTTGAAAAGTTCAATAACTAAAATGAAAAATTTATAGGAGGGAGTATGATATTATAATACAAGAAGAAATATATATTTGGTCTTTGCCCCTGTTCCTGGTACATAGCTCCTAAAACGTTTGGACTCTCTTAAGTGTTAAGTGTTTTTTTGTACACCAATGAGACGACTGGTGACTGGGGCTCCTGGATAGCCTCAGGTAGGGCAGAAGGGCAGGCAGCCTAGGGATTCCATTTGTGGCTGGTGTCTGAAGTGAGCCGTACTATTGGACAGAGCCCTTACCCTGTAGGGTATGCGTTAGTAAGTAGTGTCAGAATCGAACTGAATTGTAGAATACCCACAGTTATCAGAGAACTGAGAATTTGTTATTGTAAAACTGACGCACAGGATGTCTTTTTGAAACTGGGTGGCCTCTAAGAAGGCTTTCAACTGAGTCTAGTAGAAAATTTGATGGCTTTAAATCTTACTTTCTCTTTATAAACAATGAAGACATGTACAATGTCCTCACATCTCCCCTTTTTGTAAGGTAACTAGTGCTACACTGGAGCAAGCATAGGAAGTTGACACTAAGGCAAAAGTATGCCAAATTGCAGGGTCTTTCTTGCCGGCGGCCACGGAGGACTCACGTTTCTTTAACCCGTGGCTCTGAAAGGAGGGTGTTAAGACTTTTTATGCCCATAAACCACCTCGGAGGTGAGGGTAAGGGGTGGCGGTGGGGATGAGGGGCTTCAGACATTGCGAGGGCCAGTGGATTCTGTAAATCACCTCCTGGGCGGAGATGAGGGTGAGGGGCTTTGGACATTCCAAGGGCCAAGGGACTTTGGACACTTCTACTGTTACTTAAGTGGTTCACAGAAGTTAAGATAAGCATTAGTTTACACATTGCCTAAGTAGGGTGGAAATTACAGGCCTTAGTTACTTATTACAAGTCGCAGGGGCCAATATGGCATGGGTTTGGACTGCTTGCCTGTCACATTAGGGTTACAGAGAGCAGTTTTAACAGAAAGCCGAGGTATAGTCGAGGTATGCAGTTTATGCGGCTTTTACCATGTCACACTAGAAGGGAATGAATTAACCCATTTATGCTGGAGGTTATAATTTTTTGTGTTTGAAAAATCAGACTTTGGCGACAACCCTGAGCAGCAGGATATAAATAACTCTCACAAGCTTAGTGGTCCAATAATGGAATACTAGGCATAAATGCATTAAGGACCAAGTTCCAAATGGAACAACAGTAATTTGATGACTAATATGATTCTTTTATGATTAATATGTCAGAAATCTGATGAAATGTTGTATCCAAAGTTCATAAGCAATTTAATTTACAATTATTATTATTAATTTTTTCAGACCATAGTTTCACTCTTATTGCCAAGGCTGAAGTGCAGTGAAAGTGCAGTGGCACAATCTCAGCTCACCACAACCTCCACCTCCCGGCTTCAAGGGATTCTCCTGCCTCTGCCTCCTTAGTAGCTGGGATTACAGGTATGTGCCACCACGCCCAGCAAATTTTGTATTTTTAGTAGAGATGGGGTTTCTCCATGTTGGTCAGGTTGGTCTCAAACTCCCCACCTCAGGTGATCTACCCACCTTGGCCTCCCAAAGTGCTGGGGTTACAGGCATGAGCCACAGCATCTGGCCTGCAATTATTGTTAAAGAAAGTAAATAGGCAATTCCCTTGATTTTCAATGAATATGAAACTAAGTATGGGTACTGTTCAAAGCCACACACCATGGTATATCTATTAATAAAAAGCTGAGTCTTAAAAAACAAAACTAACAGTAGTTTCCAGCGCAAATCTCCAAGAAAATGTGTACCTTGCAGACTGTTATAAAAATAACTAGTGTTATTAATCTTAGTGAAAAATAAAATTTTGGCTTGTAAAACAAATACATTTTAGTTTCTGATAATTTAGCCAGAATGGTCACACATATTAATTTTTGTGGTACTTCAACTGAAAGTTAAATAAACCAAAGTCTCAAAATAAAATATTCTGATTAAGACAAGAAAATTCATCTCAGACAATTTCAAGCACTATTAAAAGTTAATCAAGATAAACTTACTGTCTAATCAAATTTGTATATAAATACCTAAATGTTCTTTCAAATGCAAATAAATAAATATTATGGGTAATGAACATTATATGCAAGTCTAATAAATTATTCAACCATATTTTATGGTAGCTAAATATTAAAGGACCTTAAGCTTTTACCTGTCTACAACAAAGTTGAAAAGACAACCCACAGAATGAAAAAAAAAATTTTTTAAATCATATATTTGATAAGGAACTTGTATCTAGAACATCCCTCAAAATAATAAAGAATATATATTACAAACCCACAGCTAACACTGTACTCAATGGGGAAATACCGAAAGCCTTTTCTCTAAGATCTGGAACAAGATCAGGATGCCCACTTTCACTTTTATTCAGCATAATACTGGAAGTCCTGCCCAGAGCAATGAGGCAAGAGAGAAATTAAAGAGCATCAAAATTGGAAAGGAAGAAGTCCAATTACCCTTGCTTCCAGATGACATGGTCTTTCTTATACTTAGAAAAACCTGAAGAACTCAATGAAAAAAACTGTTAAAAATGATCAATGAATTCAGTAAAGTTGTAGGATACAAAATCAACATACAAAAATCAGTAGCATAAATATATGCCAACAGCTAACAATATGAAAAAAAAATCAAGAAAGCAACTCCACTTACAATAACTACAAAAAATATAAAATATCCAAGAATCAATCTAACCAAAGAAATAAAAGATCTCTACTAGAGAAACTATAAAACAATGATGAAAGAAATTAAAGAGGACACAAAAAAATGAAAAGACATTCCATGCTCATGGATTAGAAGAATCAATGTTGTTAAAGTAGCAATTGTGGCTGGGTGTGGTAGCTCACGTCTGTATCTCAGCACTTTGGGAGGCTGAGACAGAAGGATCACTGGAGCCCAAGAGTTCAAGATAAGCCTGAGCAACATGGTGAAACCCTGCCTCTACAAAGAATACAAAAAGTAGCTGGGCATGATAGCACAAACCTGTAGTCCCAGCTACTGGGGAGGCCGAGAGGTGGAAGAACTGCCTAAGACCAAAAGTCAAGGCTGCAATGAGCTGTACTCTATCCTGGAGACACAGCAAGACCCTGTCACAAAACAAAACAATTATACCCAAAGCAATTTAGAGAGTCAATGGAATCCCTATCAACACACCCCCAACCACATTCTTCACAGAAATAGAAAATACAATCCTAAAATACATATGGAACCATAAAAGACCCTGAATAGCCAAATCAATCTTGAGCAAAAAGAAAGCTGGAGGCATCACACCACCTGACTTCAGAATATACTACAAAGCTATAGAAACCAAATCAGCATGCTACTGGCATAAAAACAGACATATAGACCAATGAAACAGAACAGATACCCTATATATAAATCCAGACATTAACAGTAAACTCATTTTCAACAAAGGCACCAAAAACATACAGTGGGAAAAAAACAGTCTCTTCAACAAATGGTGCTGGGGAAACTGAATAACCATATGCAGAACGGAACTAAAAACAGAACCTTATCTCTTACCATATACAAAGACCAAAATGGATTAAAGACTTAAATCTACCACCTGAAACTATGAAACTCCTAAAGAAAACAATAGGGGAAATGCTACAGGACACTGGTCTGGGCAAATGTTTTTTTTGGGTAAGACCTCAAAGGCATAATCAACCAAGCCAAAAACAGACAAAAGGATTACATCAAGCTTCTGTAGCGAAGGAAACAATCAATGAAGTGATAAAGACAACTCATAAAATGGAAGAAAACATTCACATGCTATTCATCTAACCAGGGATTAACAACCAGAATATGTAAGGAATTCAAACAACTCAGTAACAACAAAACAGTCCGAGTTTTAAATGGGCAAAAGGTCTGAATAGCTTATTTCTCAAAAGAAGACACAGAAATGGCCAACAGATACATGAAAAGATGCTCGATATCACTAATCATCAGAGAAATACAAATCAAAATCATAATGAGATATCTTGCCCCATTAGAATGGCTTTTATCAAAAAGACAATGAATAATGGATGCTGTGAGGATGTGGATAAAGGAGAATCCTTGTACATCACTGTTGGGAATGTAAATTAGTACAGTGACTATGGAAAACTTTGTGGTGGTTCCTCAAAAAACTAAAAACAGAACTATCATATAATCCAGCAATTCCACTTTTGAATATATACCCAAAAGAAAGAAAATCAATATACTGAAGATATTTCTGTACTCCCATGTTTACTGAAGTACTATATTCATAATAACCAAAATATGGAATCAACCTAAGTGCCTGTCAACGGATGGATAAAGAAAATATTATATATACGTATATTTTATATACGGGTATAAAATATTATACATATGTATATGTATTTTCTTATATATGTATATGTATTTTACAGATGAATGAAGAAAATATTATATATACGTATATAATATTTTGGTGGGAAATGGGTAGTGACTGCTATTTAATATGGTATTTCTTTTTAAGGTGATAATGTTCTAAAATTGTGCTTATGGTTGCACAACTCTGAATAAAGATCACTGAACTGTACACTTTAAATAGGCAAAATTTACATAGTATATGAACTACATCTCAATAAAGTTGTTATGTAATTTTTTTGGGGGGACAGGGTCTCTCTCTGTTACTCAGGCTGGAGTGCAGTGGCACAATCACAGCTCACTGCAGGTCTGACCTCCTGGGCTCTAGTGATCTTCCTGCCTCAGCCTCTGGAGTAGCTGGAACTACAGGTGTGTGACACCTGCCTAATATTTTTTTTGTAGAGACACGGTCTCACTAAGTGCCAAGACGGGTCTCAACTCCTGGGCTCAAGCGATTCTCATGCCTTAGCCTCCACAGTAGCTGCCCTGCCTCAAAGTACTGCGATTACAGGCCTGAGCCACCTCACACAGCCTGTTATATAATTTTTTAAGCCTATCTATACTAATTGTTTTCTTTAGCAGTTGCTAATGAGATGATCTAATTTGAATATGCCATTAGAGAAAATGTATCATTAAAATAATTCAATTTATATCACAGGAATAAATTATGAATAGACAGAAAGATAATCATTTGCCACTAAAATCACTTACAAACCTTTATTTTTATTTAATGATACACTAAATATAGTATTTTTATTATTTTTTTAGAGAAAGAATCTTGTTATGTTGCCCAGGCTGAAGAGCAGTGATTACTTACAGGCACAAACATGGTACACTCCAGCCTCAAACTCTTGGATTCAAGTGATCCTTTCATCTCAGCCCCTAGAGTAGCTAGGACCATTAAGTGTGCACCAGTGCACCTGGCTTTAAGCCCTGAATCATATTAAGATATTTTTTAAAAATAGAGGTAAAGTGATCATTACCTAAAAATAAGCTGAAGATTAAAAAGAACTGTTAATGTAAGAAAGTTTTCTCAGACAATAAAACCAAATGACAATAAAACTATTTAATATTTGCTCTACCAAAAGGCAGAGGCAGCACAGGCTCCTCACATCCCTCAAAACTCTGTATCTCAACCCTATAACCTATAACTTTCATATATGAAATAAAGAAAGGCTTTCTTAGGACTATGTTTAATTACTTAAGAGTACTGGATTGATATGCTAAGTAAGTTCTACTAAGCATACAGTTGGTCTCATAGGGTCCTGAATATGGCAAAATGATAAATCATAAAAATCTGAACTCCAAAGCTTTGGACAAAAACATACTAACCAAACTTGTCAAAAACAATGCAAACCAGAAGTCAGCAGAGCAACATCTTTAATGTATTAAAACAAACAAAAAAAAACACTCAATTTTTTCAGTGGTTATCCTGGAGTTTGCAGTATACATTTGCAACTAATCGAAATACACTTTCAAATAATACTATACTGCCTCAAAGGTACCTTATATTAGGGTGGTGCAAACATAACTGCCATTTTTGCATTGTTGGAATTTACTGTTTGATTAGAATTTTTAAATAAATGTGATTATGTTATACATCCTTTTAATGGGTTTTTTTTTTTTTTTGAGACACAGTCTCACTCCGTCGCCAGGCTGCAGTGCAGTGGCATGATCTTGGCTCACTGCAACCTCCGCCTCCCGGGTTCAAGCAATTCTCCTGCCTCAGCCTCCCGAGTAGCTGGGACTACAGGCACGCGCCACCACACCCAGCTAATTTTTGTATTTTTAGTAGAGACGGGGTTTCACCATGTTGGCCAGGATGGTCTCAATCTCTTGACCTCGTGATCCACCTGCTTTGGCCTCCCAAAGTGCTGGGATTACAGGCATGAGCCACCTCGCCCGGCCTAATGGGCATTTCTTGCTTTTTTTTTTTTTGCTAATGACTTATTACTTGCTGTTCATTTTATGTTTATTTTAGACTATGGTAATGACGTTAGACAAAAAGCAAATTTGAGCGATTTTCTTATTTTAGTTCAAAATGGGTTGTAAAGTAGCAGATACAACTCACAACATCAACAATGCATTTGGCCCAGGAACTGTTAACAAATGTACAGTGCAGTGGTGGTTCAAGAAATTGTGCAAAGGAGACAAGAGGTCTTGATGAGGAGCCTAGTGGCCAGCCATTGGAAGTTGACAATGACCAACTGGGAGCAATCATCAAAGCTGATCCTCTTACCACTACATGAGTTGCAGAAGAACTCATTGTAGAGCATTCTACGGTTGTTTGACATTTGAAGCACATTGGAAAAGTGAAAAAGCTAAATAAGTGGGTACCTCATGAGCTACATGAAAATTTAAAAAAATCGTTTTGAATTATCGTCTTCTCTTAACCTACACAGTAACAATGAACCATTTCTCGAATGGATTGTGACATGAGACGAAAAGTGGATTTTATATGACAACCAGTGACGACCAGCTCAGTGCCTGGACCAACAAGAAACTCCAAAGCACTTCCTAAAGTGAAACTTGCACCAAAAAAAGGTAATGGTCACTATTTGGTGGTCTGCTGTCTGTTTGATCAACTATACCTTTGTGAATCCAGGCAAAAACCATTATATTTGAAAGTATGCTCAGCAAATCGATGAGATGCACTGAAAACTACTGGTCAACAGAAAGGGCACAATTCCTCTCTGAGACAATGCCTGACCACACAACCAATGCTTCAAAAGTTGAATAAACTGTGGTATGAAGTTTTGCTTCATCTGCCATATCCACCTGAACTCTTGCCAGCCGACTACCTTTCTTCAAGCATCTGGACAACTTTTTGCAGGGAAAATGCTTCCACAACCAGCAGGATGCAGAAAATGTGTTCCAAGAGTTCGTCAAATCCCAAAGTACATTTTTGTTTTTGTTTTGCGACAGAGTCTTGCCCTGTAGCCCAGGCTGGAGTGCAATGGTATAATCTCAGCTCACTACAACCTCCACCTCCTGGGTTCAAGTGATTCTCCTGCCTCAGCCTCCCCAGTACCTAGGATTACAGGCATGTGCCACCATGCCCAGCTAATTTTTTTTTTCAGATCTTTAGTAGACGAGGTTTCACCATGTTGGCCAGGCTGGTCTTGGACTCTTGACCTCGTGATCTGCCCGCGTTGGCCTCCCACAGTGGGATTACAGGCCTGAGCCAGGCACCCAGGTGGAGTTTTGCTCATGCTGCCCAAGCTGGAGTGCAATGGCGCGATCTCCACTCACCACAACCTCCACCTCCCAGGTTCAAGCAATTCTCCTGCCTTAGCCTCCCAAGTAGCTGAGATTATAGGCGTGCATCACCACACTCGGCTAATTTTGTATTTTTAGTAGAGATGGGGTTTCTCCATGTTGGTCAGGCTGGTTTTGAATTCCTGACCTCAGGTGATCCGCTGCCTCGACCTCCCAAAGTGCTGACCCGCCTCGACCTCCCAAAGTGCTGAGATTACAGGCGTGAGCCACTGCGCCAGGCCCTGAAGCGCAGATTTTTTATGCTACAGAAATAAACAAACTTATTTCCTGTTGACAAAAATGTGTTGATTGCAGTAGTTCCTATTTTGATTAATAAATACGTGTTTGAGCCTAGTTATGATGATTTAAAATTCCTGGTCCAAAACCACTATTACTTTTACACCACAGCCCTCCTGTCTCTTATAAAATTGCTGCCATTAATTTCACTTATCTCTAAGCTTAATAACTGAACGCATTACTGCCATTATTTTGAACAGTTACCTACCAATTAAGAACATGAAAATAAAAGATTTGACCTTTACTTATTCCTTCTCTAATATGCTTCCTTTCTTTATGTAGATCTAAGTTTCTCACCTATATCATTTCCCTTTTCTCTGGAGAACTTCTAACATTTCTTGCAAGGCAAGTAACACTTCTTACTGGCAAGAGATTCCCTCCATGTTTATTTGTCTGAGATGTTTTTTATTTCTCCTTCATTTTTAAGGATAATTTCACTGCACAGAGAATTCTAGGTTGGTGGTGTTTTTCTTTCAACACTTTATGTCACTCCTCTCTCTTCTTGCTTGCATGGTTTGTGAAGAGAAATCCGATATAATTCTTGCTTTCTTTACATATAAGGTGGGTTTTTTCGCATCTGGTTTCTTTCAAAATTTTCTATATTTGGTTTCCTCCAGTTTGAATATAATATGCCTGGGTGTTTAGTTTTGGAAAATTCTCAGTCATTATTACTTCAAATATTTATTTTGTTCTCCTTCTGAAGAGCCCATCAAAGATATTCTTCATTTTCTTAGATTTTTATTTCTAGCATTTCCTTTTGATTCTTTCTTACAATTTCAATCCCCTATGCCTGATTACCCATCTGCTCCTCTTGTTGTTTTTGTCGTCGTCATTTTTGAGACAGGGTCTCGCTCTATCACTTAAGCTGGAGTGCAGTGGTGTGATCTTGGCTCACTGCAGCCTTGACGTCATGGGCTCAGGCAGTTCTCCCACCTCAGCCTCCCAAAGAGCTGGGACTACAAGTGCATGTCATCACACCCAGCTAATTTTATTTTTTATAGAAACGAGGTCTCACTATGTTGCCCAGGCTGGTCTTGAACCCCTGGGCTCAAGTGATCCTCCTGCCTCACTTCCCAAAGTGCTAGATTACAGGTGTGAGCCACCACACCCAGCCATCCATCTATTCTTGTATGTAGTCTACAGTTTTTTATTTCAGATCTTACCATGTTACTCATAATTATTTTAAATTATCAATCTGACAATTTCAAAATCTCTGCCATATCTAACTAGGAGTTAAGACTGTTGTGTTTACTATTTGCTGTAGTTATAGGTGTTAGAGGCTAGTATTTTCTCTAGTGTCCTTGTTTTTGTCTTATATTGTCTTTGGGTTTCCCTAGAAACTCTTTACATAGTTTAAGTGTAAGCCTTGCAATTTTTTCAGCTGTAATGTTCTGCTATTATACAGGAGCCTGTTGATATGAAGGGAGAGGAAGAGCCTGTTGATGTGGGGGATGGGGGAAAGATAAAGTGTTCTACAGTCCTATGATTAGGTTTCAGTCTTTAACTGGGCCTGTGTCCCTGGGCTCTGACAGTCACAAGTGCTTTTTAGTTTCCCCCACCCCCTTAGGTGAAACAGGAAGGATAAAGGGGACTGGAGTTAGATAGTTCCCTTTCCCTAAGTTGGTTAAGGCTCTGGTGGCATCCCTTGAGGGCAGGTGGAAAACATAATAATCCTTTTAAATTTATTTACTCAAACTTATTTTATCGTCAGCATATAGTCTATCTTATCGAATATTACATGTGACCTTGTAAACAATGTGTATTCTGAAGTTATTAGGTAGGTGCAGGGTTCTAACAACATCAATTAGACTGAGTTGGCTGACAGTTTTGTTGAAGTGTTTGATATCCTTACTGATTTTCTATCTACTTGTTTTATCAAATGCTGAACGAAGAGTGTTGAAGTCTCCAACTGTAACACTGGCTTTATCTTTTTCTCTCTTGAGTTCTCCCTTACGTTTCTCCCTTGATATCAGTACTGCATCAAGTTTTTTTTAACTCTTTTTGCCTAAAAAAAACTTGAACTTTTTATCATTTTGAATTATCTCCCTTTAATTCTGATAATACATCTTACCATGAAGTCTACTTTGCCTGATCTTTAGATACTCCAGTGTTCCTAGTGACTTTTCCTTATAGAGTATACATTTCTCCATTGGTTTACTTTTAAACTGTATCTTTATATTCAGTATGATTCGTACAAGCTGCATATAGTAGTGCTTTGCATTTTAAGTTAGAAGAGTTGACTTAAAACTAATTCAATTATTTAACTAACAAAGTTTAAGGTTGTATCTTGCTATTTTGTTTTCTGTTTTTCCTGCTAATTCATTGCTCATTTTTTCCCTAATCTGCTCTATTTTGGCCTGGAAAAATTTCAGATTCAATTCTATCTTATCAGTTGTCTTATTAACTACACCTCTTTAAGTAGTTGTTCTAGAAGTTACAATATGTTTCCATTTTCCCTCATCTTTTGTATTTTTTGTTCCCATAAAGTTTACTTCTATCTGTTATAATCCACATAATAAACTGACATTGTTTTTGCTTTAAATAATTACCTCTTAAGGAAATTAAGAAGAAAAATAAGATTTTCTATTTACCTACATACTTACCATTTCTGGTGTTCTTCATTTCTTTGTACAGATCTGAGTCTCCATATAGTATCTTTCCTTTTGCCTGAAGAGCATCCTTAACATTTTTCACAGTTCAAATCTGCTTATAATGAATTTTTGTAGCTTTCGTTAAAAAATGTCTTTAATTTGCCTGAATTTTTGAAGTATATCATAGAATTCTAGGGGTTTCTTTCGGAAATGGCACGCTTTATTTCTAATAAGTCATCAGTAATTCTTATGATGATTTTCCTAAATGTGGTTTAAGGGATTTTTCTTGGCTGCTTTAAAGATTATTATTAATTTTCAACAATTTGATTATGATGTGCCTTGGTGTCTGTGTGTGTCCTGTTTAGGGTCCGTGGTGGTGTTTTTCGTTTCTGGGACAGGGTCTCACTCTGTCGGCCAGGCTGGCTGTGTTGTTATTTATAGATTTTGTTCCATTGTGTTTTCATTAAAATTACTAAGCATACTTATAATACCTATTTTAATAAGTCCTTGAATTTGACCACATATTGCACTTCTGGGTCTGTTTTTATTCACAAGATTTTCCACTTTTCATAGGTTACATTTGCCAACTTCTTTATACATCTAGTAATTTTTTTTTTTTGAGATCAAGTCTCCATGTCACCCAGGCTGTAGGGCAGTGGTACGATATCGGCTCACTGAAACCTCCACTTCTTGAATTCAAGCAATTCTCCTGCCTCAGCCTCCCTAGTAGCTGGGACTACAGGCACCGGCCATGAGGCCCAGCTAATTTTTTTTAGTACAGACGAGGTTTCACCATATTGGCCAGGATGGTCTCGAACTCCTGACCTTGTGATCCACCCTCCTTGGCCTCCCAAACTGCTGGAATTACAGGCGTGAGCCACCACACCCAGCCAAATATAGTAATTTTTAAATAGATGGTGGGCATTGTAGATACTTGCTTATATGTGGATTTTATTGTCTTCCTTTCAATAAAGTTTTGTTCCAGCAGGCAACCAATTTACTTGCAGATCAGTCTTATTGTTTTCAGCCTTATTTTTAAATTTTGTTAATGCAGGTCCAGAAAAGCCTTTACCCTAGGACTACATTAGCCCAACTCCTAAGGTGTGGCCTTTCTGGAATTTCTAATGAATGCCTGGGCTATTCAAGAAGGTTTCAAAACTCTAAATAGACAAAATGTGATTATTTTGCAGGTGTCTGCAAATTTTCATAGTTGCTTAATTTAGGGTTTTCAGTAGCTATTGTTTCACTGAAAACTGTCTGGCCTCATAGGATCTCAACCTGTCCATATACAGCTTAACATTCAGCCAAAGACTGTTCACTTATTCATTTTATGAAAGAATTTAGAAGAGATGTGCTTCGATGCTTTTCTTCAGTCTGATACATGGTGTAGGCCAGAAATTCTTAACTGTTTTATAAAAAGGAGTTATTTCTATTTCCCAAAGCTCACAGAGAACTGATTTTAAATATTCCAGACCAAACAGAAAACAGAGTACCATTATTCTCCATGTTCCATTCCCTCTAAAATATGGGCAAACAACAGAGAATGAACAAAGGGTATATAGCAATGGTAACTGACATGGAAATGTATCATGCAGACAGGCCTTCAAACATCTACTGGCACATTAGAAAGTATTGGTTTAAAACATAGGTTCATAAAACTACAGTGGAAAAGGAATAGATTCTGCATAGTTCTAGGCCAGCTGGTTAGCAAGCTGGGAAAAAAGGTAAGGTTAGATTTCCAATATCATACTGCCCAAGAAATCAATCCAGATAGATTCAAATCCAAGTATATAAAAAATATTTTTAAAGCCTCTGTCTAGAAGAGAATTTTTTAAACAGGCATAAAAGGCTTAAACTACAAAAGAAAAAGCTACGACTAAATTAAAATGGCCAGGAATATCATAAACTAAGTTAAAAGACAAAGACCTGAAAGAGATGTTTCCAATACATTTAACCACAAGTGATCAGTAGCTAGAAGACAAAAAGAACTCCTTCAAATCAGTAAGAAAGATAGCAACCCAAAAGAAAAATAGTCAAAGAATATGATGGGGCCATTTCCACAGAAAAGGAAAGCAAAATGACTGATAATATATCAAATGATAATCAACTTTTATGTTTTAGGTTCTGAAAATCCCTACAAACTTCTTTCACTCAAAACAAAACTTTTTGATACAGCCAAGATAAAACGCCTAAAAGGTTAGTTGCTTGGTATAGATTTTCTCTACTCGAGTATAATAAAATTAGACTCATTTGAAAGGAAAAAAATGCCAGGGCTATAATATCACCTGCTAATTTTTGCTTTTTGTCATTAGAAAAATTTCACAAAGCAGGTTAATGTTTAAGATATATTTTCCTCAGCCGGCAAAGAGAACTGAATACTGTTCATTCTACTTCTTCCCCAGAAGCACAGTGGCCAAAGAGAGGGAGATATATGAGAAGGCAATGACTAGCCCAGAGAACTAATATAGGCAGTCAAGCAACTGACCACCTCATTTTCAAGAATCAACTACAGATAATAAGATGGCAACAGGAGAAAAATGTAAGATGCTCTTGGCATATGGCAAACTGCCTTGGAAAGGAAAGAGAAACAAACTTTTGAGCTGGATTTTAAAAGTCAATGTAAATATACTTCTACCTGAAGAAAAAAGTGTTAGCAAGAATGCAGGTGGCAACAATAGATAGTGGGAACTACTAGTGAGGACAGGTAGGGAAGTGGACAAGGATTAAGTAACCATTGGGTGCTATACTCACTATCTGGGTGATGGAGGTCAATCATGTCCCAAACCTTCGCATCACGCAATGTACCCATGTAACAAACCTGTACATGTACCCCCAAATCTAAATATAAGTTGCAATAATTTAAAAAACAGGTAAAATAAATAAAGTTAAAAGTATTCAAAAAATTTAGAAATTGGCGTATTAAAGTTACTCTTAAAACCTTACAAAAAAAACCTATTTTTAAAATATTTTCTGGCCTGGTTATTCTAAATAAATTAGGGGGATATACCAACAATTCGCCAGACGTTTTTACTGAAAATTTAAGTGTGTACAAGGCTTTACATAGGTAATATGGATTTCAAAATGAATTAAGTATAACCTCTACCTTTAAAGAGGTGGGGATGTGGTCGGTGCACAAAGTTATACTACAAGACAGAGACAGAAATAAAATGCTTAGGGAGCCACCCCCAAAAGGAAAATTAACTGGAATGGATGTGGCAAGAAAGGCTTCATGGAAGTGATATTTACACCAGTTTTTAAAGGATGTGTAGGAATTTAAGAGACATAGGAAAAGGAAACTGGAAAAGGTAGAAGAGACAAAAAAGAGGGAACAATTTTAAGCAAAGGTACGGGAGTTAGACAAAGCATAGGATATATTCAGGAAACGCCAAGCATATGAGTGGGGCTTAAATTTTAGATTCATGGTAAAAAGAAAGGAAAATGGGAAATAAGCCTAGAAAAAGAAGATTGGAGACAGACTGAGGAAATCCCTCAACACAACATAAAAAGTTCATTTTTAGCTGTGGGGATTCAAATGATTGTGTGCTGTACAGACATACATAATCTAGCCCCTTACTGTCAGACGGACCTGTGTATGAGTCAAGTTTCATTTTAACAACTGTGCTGTCTCCTAGTCATCAATCCACCAACTCCCATGAGAGTTAACAGTTAATCAGAATAAATGCTGAGGTTGGTTAAATGCTAAATTTTAAAGTAGATCCAGCTGCTCTATAATCAGTATGATTCTATTAATAGAATGACAATATAATTTCTTGTCCAAATTAGATTACTGAGAATAAAGGTGGTCCCTATTAATAATAATGCTAGTATAAATTAGGAACATCCCAATAAACTGGGATGAAGTGACCTTAGTTAGAAAAACTCCCAAATCACAGGGACTCTACATTTGTTCCACAAATTCCCTTCAGTGGGAATCTCCTTCCATAAAGCCTTAGGAGAATCCAGTATTTGATACTAAGATTAGGGACTATGGCACTTTAAAGAGATAGGCATATATTAAAAATGAATAATAAATCTACTCTTTATAGACTAGCAGATACTTGAAGGATAACTTCATGTAAATCTATATAAGACTTATTTACCTTAACTAATGACAACCATGAAGACAGAGAAACTATATACTGATCACTAATCTCACAAGTACAGTTAGATGTATTTCCTGAGCTTCCATGTTTAATTTTTATATTTGAAAACAGAGTTAATTTTCAACTATGCCTACCGTTCCAAAACATATTAATCTTTGTTTCAGCATACTGAAGGAAAAAAATCTATTTATTGCTAAAATTAAAGAATACACCTGATGGTTTACAAAAGACTTACATGGGTGGTTGCAACACTTGGCCTTTCACCTCTCACCAAATACCATACCACGTGTGTTCTGAATCACCAGTAAACCTGGATGCCCTCGTGTGAGATTATTTTAATTCCAACTTTCAAATGCTTGCTATTAGAAAACTCTTATAGGGAAAAATGCAATCTCACTAACTAGAAATTAATTAAGAGACAAAATAAACCTGTGGTCTTAATGCATGAATAAAACCAAAAACTTCAAATGTCAGGACTCTAGAAAAGTAATTTAACCTCTATTAATTTTCATCAAAGTCTAAGACCTGATTAAAGATGGTTTTCACCCTGTAAAAAGTTGTTAACCTTTCATATTAAAAAAAAAAAATCACCTTATGTCAGCGGTTGATGTAAGGTGTAATAGGACAAATGGCAAATATTTTAGGCTCTGTGGGTCACAGCGAATTTTGGTGCAACTACCTCCTGCTGAAGCATGATGACAACTATATATAATATGTAATCAATATGGGAGGCTGTGATCCAATAAAATTTTAATTAGAAAAATAGCTGGATGGACTGGATTTGGCTCACAGACTGTAGCTGGTCAACCCCTATTTCAGAATATACACGCCTTTGCATTCCTAGTGCCTTGGACAGTACCTGATACATAATAGATGCTCTGTAAATGTTTATTGATGAATCATATTATTTAATAAGCAAAAGAATTAAGCAAAATGTCTCTACTACCATACAAACACTATGTTCATTGAGTATTACTTGAATTCAACCTCCTAAGTTAGAATTTAAAGGTTATTTCTCACACAAAAATCCTTAAATTTTTTAATTAGAAAATTTACTTTAATTGTATTGTGAATATAATTAATTATATTATGAATCATGGAACACTATCCTGTCTGTATTGAACTCTGTTCACCCCAGATATGAATCTTCTGGCTCCTTGGGGCTGTTCAAATAAATAATCCAACAATCTAGTGTAAGGACTAGAGCTGAATGGTCACGTTGAGTTAAGGCCACAGTTAATACCCTGACAGGCAAGTGAGAGCTAAAGGCAAATTGGAAGAATTGTGTAGAAACTGGTACGCAGAGAAAACAATGGAAGAGAGCAAGACTTGTTTATACCATGCAATGAAGATCTGTGAGATTTCCCTATATTGTAATAGTAAATTCCCTTTTTATTAGAGCTTTTTATCTTTATTTTTTGAGACAGGGTCTAGCTCTGTTCATTGCAACCTCTGCCTCCTGGACTCAGATAATTCACCTCAGCCTCCAGAGTAGCTGGGACCACAGGCACGTGCCACCACACCAGGCTAATTTTTGTATTTTTTGGAGAGATGGGGTTTCACCATGTTGCTCAAGCTGGTCACAAACTCCTGGGCTCAAGTGATCCACCCACCCTCAGCCTCCCAAAGTGCTGGGATTACAGGCCTGAGCCACCATGCCTGACTATTTTCATTTCTTTCTGAGACAGGGTCTGACTCTGTCACCTAGGCTGGAGTGCTATGGCACAATCATGGCTCATTGTAGTCTCAACCTCCCAGGTTTAAGTGATTCTGTTACCTCAGCCTCCCGAGTAGCTGGGACTACAGGAGCATGCCACCACACTCGGCTACTTTTTTTTTAATTGTTAATAAAGATGAGGTCTTGCTATGTTGCCCAGGCTCGTCTCTAACTCCTGGCCTCAAGCAATCTTCCTGCCCCAGCCTCCTAAAGTGCTGAGATTACAGGCATGAGCCACCATACCTGGCCAATTAAGCTGTTTTTGAAAGAGCTTATGATCTTTGCAAACAAATCATTCCTGACTAGAAAATGAAACATGAAACACTTTGGGGAAGATTTAATGCTTGAGCTTAATCTTTAAAAATGAGTAGGCAAGGTTTCGCATCAAGGTAGAGTAATAGGGAATAAATTTACCCACTGCCTGAAATAACTAATAAACAGAAAAGCAGGTAAATCAATGGTCTTTACACATTGGACATTGGCTAGCATAGGACAGAAATCCCTGAGAGAAGGGAAACAATCATTCTAAGTCCTTCTTCAATAGCTCTCTGCTTAGAGAGAGTTTCCACAGAGCAGAGGGATAAGAAACCCAGGTGGAGGCTGGCAATCTCCCCGAGTTGAGGAAATCAGGTTGAAGGCCAAGCTTGTTAGAATTTGCCTGGTAGAATACCAGGAGGAGAGAACTGCAAAGAGACAGACAGGAGTAGATCTGCAGAGGGTTCCCTCAAGTTTTTACTGAAAGTATCAGCACATGCTTTGTAAGAAATGTACCTGAAGCAGAAAAATAAGTAACTAAAATGGGCAGAGGGAACAATCCCAAGGGCTCCCACAGTAGCAGGAATAATTTATGTTTCATCTAGGAAGGAAAAAACCTGCATACTTCACAAGACATCAAGTAGAATAATCCTAAGATTACTGACTCAGTAGTGGGGCAAAACTAGCCCTAGTTAAGTTTGCTCTGTTCCCGCCCAACTCAGCATAAAAAGACTCGAAAGGATTACACTATTTCCAAATAACTTAACAGTGTCCCAGAATCAAGCTCAAGAATATATCTAAAAATACAACAATATCCAGAACACCAGGTAAAATCTACCATGTCTGGCATCCAGTGAAGAAAACTAGGCATGTGATAAGCAGAATATGACCCATAATGAGGAAAAAAATGTAACAATAGAAATAAGCCAGGAAATGATACAGATGATGGAATTAACAAAGATATTAAAATAGTTATTGTAACTGTAACCTAAACATTCAAGAAGTAGAAGAATGTTTAAACATATTAGAGACGCAGATAGTAAAAAAAAAAAAAACAAAGCTTTCATCTCATGAAGGATGAAAAAAACATGAAGATGAAAAATACAAGTAGAATTAAGAATATATCTGTAATGCCAGAATTAAAGATTAATAAACTTGAAGACAAAGCCATAGAAACCATCCAAAATGAAGCGTAGAAAGAAGCCTGAAAATACATGAACAAGGCCAAGTGTGGGTGCACTGGCTCACACCTGTGATCCCAGCACTTTAGGAGGCTGAGGCAGGAAAAATGGTTGAGGCCAGGAGTTACAGCCCAGCCTGGGCAACACTGTGAGATCCCATCTATACTAAAAATAAAAAAATTAGCCAGGCATGGTGGTATGCACCTGTTGTTCCAGCTACTCAGGAGGCTGAGGTGGGAAGATTGCTTGAGCCCAGGAATTCAAGGCTACAGTGAGCCGTGATAGTGCCATTGCACTCCCGCCTGGGTGACAGAGCAAGACCCTGTCTAAAGAAACAAAACAAAACAAAATAAAATGTTAGTATCCTATTTGACAACTTTAAGCAGACTTACATATGTATAATTTAAGTTCCTACAGTGGACAGTAAGTACTATATACAACCACCAAAAAAAAAAAAGAAAGAAAGAAAAGGTAGGAAAGTATGGGCTAAAAATGGTACACAACAACAAATTATTATACATTACGGAGAGGAAGAAAGAAATGAGAAAAGCTGTACATTCGGATCATTAAAAAAAATTGTGAAAAGACAGAATTGTTTTACATTTTTGTAAATCACTCTAACGTCTGGGTTTCAGAAGAGAAAGCTGGGTTCTCTTATCTGCTTTTGTCCAATCTGTTGCTTAAGCTGTTTTGGCTGGGAAAGACAACCAACCAGTCTGTGTTATGCAGAAAGTGGAATGAGATATTACCTATAAACTATCCTAGTCAGCTCAAAGAGAAAGAACCAGAGAAGCTATTGGTTTATTACATTTATCTCACATGGGTGATAAGGTAGAAAGGAGACAGAATCATAATAAATTTCCATATAAAATGTTACAGGTTCACACTTCTACATGAAGTGTAAGGGGATGCCTTGGGTCTGAGCTGGGTGGTTAGTTAACTTCTAAGTGTAAGAAGCCAAATTGCCCGAGGTCACAGAAAAAAAGAGGAAACAGAACCAAGTAATGGAATTATAAGGGAGGAAAAGCCAGAGCAGAGTTGAGTCTAGTTCAGAATATTTCACAGTATTATATTTATTATATAGTCCAACATATTTCAAGTTGAGTCAGAACATTTTAACTGGTTTTGACACTCATATTTATATAAATCTGTCACTTTCCCAACTTCTTCTAGGCTTAAATTCCCCAACAAAAGGCATTCTGTAACATTCATAATCCTCTCAGGTCTGATTCACACAGAACCTGTGTTCACATCAGTAACTCAGGAAATGATTGACACAGAACTTTTAGGTACACTTTTGACAGGCTGGCTTACACATGAAAAGTGTTGCCTGAAGAGCAATTGTCCCTGGGCAGATACCAACAACAACCAGGAGGTCAGAACTTAAAATCTTAGGGCACAGAACAGCTCTGCGTTGCCTTCTATTGATACTATGACCATATTTAAAGCACATTTTGGGGCAAATACTGAAGGGAAGTTTTATAAAGCTACCTCACAGCTTTAAAAAGCCTGATCAAAACAATCTCCATTAATACTTCTAAAAAGAAGTACCTAATGATAACTTAGAAATCAAATCACAATCTGGTAAGAATGGAGAACATAAAACTACAAGAAAACAGAAAATATTTGAGATTTTAGGTTAGGCAAAGATTTCTTAGGTTACCAAAAAGTATGACTCATGAAAGAAAAAAAAAAGATAAATTCGACTTTATCACAGTTTCAAATACTCTTCAAAAGACACCACTAGAAAAATGAGATGGCAAACCACAGACTGGGAGAAAGTATCTGCAAAATATGTATCTGATAAAACACTTGAGTCCAGAATACATAAAGAACCCTTTCAACTCAACAGGAGGAGAAACAACTCAATTTTGTAAAAAAAAGATTTGGATACTTCACCAAAGAAGATATGTGAATGGCAAATAAGCACACAAAAAGGTGTTCAGATTCTTAGACCTTAGGGAAATGAAAATTAAAACCACAATGAGATATCATTACACTCCCTCTAGAAAAGACAGAATTTTAAAAGATTAAATATAAACAAATGTTGAAGAGGGTGGGAGAAACTGGACCTCCCATAAGTTGTTGGAGCTAATGCAAAATGGTACAGTTACATTGGGAAAAATGGCGGTTTCCTATGAAGTAAACTTACCATTTAACCCAACAATCCCACTCCTAAATATTTATAAGAGAAATGAAAGTATATAATCACACAGACTTGTACAAGAATGCGTTATTCATAATAGTACAAATTGGAAACAATCCAAATGTCCAGTACCTAGCGAACGGTATCCATATAAAGGATTACTACTCTGCAATTTAAAAAAAACATTAATTCATACGGCAATGTGAATGAAGACACATAACTACATAACAGATGGTTCCATTTATGTGAAATTCTAGAAATGGCAAAACTATAGTGATTACAGTGATATAGCAAATAAGTGGTTGTGAGGAACCAGGAATAGCAAGCGTGGTTTTACTAAAAGGGGTACAAGGGCACTTTTTAGGGTGATAGATATCTTTTATATACCATGATTGTGGTGATGATGGTTACATGACGGTATATGTTTCTCATAACTCATCTAATTGGTCAATTTTATTATATGTAAATTATATCTCAAGAAAAGTGATTAAAGAAAAAAAACAGGGAATGAAAATATTTGCCCCTCATTATTACCTGTCACCCACCAGAATTTATCAACATCTGACAATAGCAATAGGCAGGAAAGTAAAAATGTGGAAATCACTGGAAAGAAACAAGAAATTGATAAGAATTATGCACTCAAAAAAGTCATTCTTTATATATTTTAATATGTAACATATATATATATATATATATATATATATACATATATATATACTTTAACCATTCAATAAGAACCATCTGATTCTAGAAGAGACCTTGATTAATCCAAAGAATCACCTGCTTTATCAAAACAGTATTTCTTATAGTAGATTCTAAGGGTTACCTAAATCACAGGCACCAATATATTTCTGGGCACCACCCCAGACCTACTCCATCACACTTCCTTAGGTAAAAATAAGATCTCATTTTAAACTGTTTCCAAATAAATTCTTTGGCAAATTTAGTCTGACAGACGACTTTACTACAAGTTCTAATGTACATGTGTGTGCTCAGACATATATATAAACTGGGTTTGCAATTATGCCAGGTTGATAGTATTCAACAGCACATATGCTTTTCTTACAGGAAAATAAAGGTATCTCCATTTCCTGGAGACAGAGGGGGCTCAAATGAGATTGTCTCGAACATAAGAAATACTCAAGGTTGTATCTCGAACATAAGAAATATTCAAGGTTGTACTGCTCCCCAGTCATCCTGGACTTGGGTGAGAAGATCATTCTAATCAGGTAAGACAGTTTTTGACTTACCAGGGCTGAAGTCTCACAATGCCATACTGCCTCTGTTTTACCACTATATACTGCTTAGTAGCAGGTGACAACCATTTTAGTTATTAATTTTAGTTAATATTTATACTATCACAAGAACATTTCCTTTAAATATGTGATATTTTAAAGTTATGTGCTATGTTTCCTCCCTTAGTTTATAAATTCAGTTGGTTTCTTAGACAATTTTCTATGTGTTTACATTCAATTTAATTTCAAACTTTATTATCATTATGATTAATAAAAAGGGTTTCACTATGTTGCCCAGGCTGGTCTCAAACACTTGGCCTGAAGTAATCCTCCCGCCTCAGTCAGCTTCCTCAAGTGCTGGGATTACAAGTCTAAGCTACTGTGCTGGACCTAATTTCAAACATTTTTAAAAAATCAAGTATTACCATGTCAAAATAAAATAATTTAACAGTAAAAACAAAATGTTAAGAACTAGAGAGAACAAAGGTGAGTAAACAGGCAAAGGTCCTTACCTTCATGAATTTTGCCTTTTTAAAAAATATGGTAAAATATAGGTAAAATTTACCATTTTAACCCTTTTTGGGTATACAATTCAGTAGCATTAAGTACATTTACATTATTGTGTAACCATCACCACTATCCCTCTCCAGAACTTTTCCATCATCCCAAACAAATTCTGTACCCATTAAATAATAATAAATCCCCATTCCTCCTTCATCCCGCCCCTAGTAACCACTATTCTATTGTTTTCTCTCTAAAAATTTGACTATTTTAGGTATCACATATAAGTGAATCATATATTCGTCCTTCCTTCATGAGTTTTTTCTAATTTTTAATGCATGTGTAGGTAATAAGCACTAAGGACACAAAGACTGGCAGCATACTGAATCTGCTCTCATGAAATGCACACTCTAAGAGGCAAGTCAGACATGTTAAAAACAAACAAAAAGCCTTGCAAGTTAATGTGATAACTGCTCTAACGGAGGTACAAAGTACAATGGTGGCACAAAAAACTGCTATGACTGAGGAAAGTCAGGAGAGGCTTGACAGTGTAGATGGTATCTCAGGATAGTCTTGAAGTGTGAAGAATTCACCAATAGAAAAGGTGACTCCATCCAGAGGAATGGCATTCATTCATTTCATAAGGGATGACACCATACCAGACACTTGGTACCTGCTTTTATTAAACTAGCAGCATATGCAAAGTCATGAGGTACATGCATTTGAGCAAGCAGCTCAGACTGAAGAGCTAAGTGCTTGGGGAAGAAGCAGAAGGTTAGGCTGAAAAGGCAGGCAGGTGCTTGATCATGAAAAGACTTTATGTTGTCTAGAGTTTTATTTTAGATTATAGGCCAGGGCTATAATCTAAAATATATAAGGGCTGAATTTGAAAACAGGTAAAGATAGAGGCAAACTGGGAGGTTCTTACGACGGTCCAAGCAAAAATAATGACACCCCAATTAAAGTAGTAACCATGGAAATGGACACAGAATGGATTTGAATGTCCACAATCTACATGTAAGTGACTGTCACCTGTTTATGATTAAATACAAAAAAAAAATTCTCTTCTTCAATAAATATCTACCAAAGCCCCATTATGTATTAAAAAATTATTGAGAAAAACGTATTAGGATAAAAGAACACAATGGATTTTCACTTTTCTTTTATATACCTGTGGGTGTGTGGAATCAGAGCTCCAATTACAGTTATATGCCACATAACAATGTTTCAGTCAAGATGGGCTGCACATACAATGGTAGTCCCTTAAGATTATAATAGAGCATAATATTGAAACCTCATATTTGATACTTGATATTGACACTGCAGATCAAATAGAGGAAATGACTAATACTCAGTAATGATGCTGGGACAGTTAGTTTTCTAATGTAGTAAACAAATATATTTTTATTTGTAAATATTTTTTCTAGGTTTGTGTAGTATACTCAACGATGTTCACACAATGACAAAATCACCTACCAATGCATTTCTCAGAACATATTCCTGTCATTAAGCAACACACAACTGTATCTTTAAGTAATTTTAGAAAGTGTCTTCCCTTTTACTAAAGGAAAAACAGTTCCTTGTTCCTGTTCTACAACCGCAAAAGGAGTGCCAGAAAGAGTTACAGTCAACAGAATCTTGATCTGTTCTCAAGTGTGTACTGGGGATGTAGAGTGGGAATTTAACACACTAAACAAGAAACTGTCCATAATCCAGTTTACTTCAATTTTTAAAAAGAATCTGTATAGAAATACTGAGGCTTTCTGCCAAAAAAAGCAAATGCTTCATGGATTTGGCTCCTTGTCTTTTCTTATGGCTATTCTCCAATATCAACTTGGAGATATCCTCATGGCAAAATCTGCCAGCTACTGAAACATGGGTCAAACAAAATACTTTCCTCTCTGTAAGAGTATAATATATCATGACAGTGAATCCTATTTAGGTAAGGCAGAGATCACATTAAAAATGCTTATAATAACCAGTTCCCCCAAAACAATCTTTCCTCAGATACCAATACTCATTCAACAATATTAAACTTCAGATTTCAAATATAAGGTTTTCTATGATTAAAGTTTTAGATGCTGGAATTAAGAATCTTTGGTAAATCTGACACACCTCAACTGACGTAAATTTAAAAAAATTAGAAGCATATCTCGCTTTCCTTTCCAAGTAATATTTCTTTTCACTTGACTACCATATAATTTAAAAAAGAAATGAGATAATTCTCATTCATCACTTTTAGTTCAAAAAGTCTGATATTTCCAAGTTTTAACTTTGTTTTATTTAAACTAATTCAGTTTATCACCTTTTAGCAGTCCTAAATATTTTCATGCATTAAAAAAACTTTCTTTAAAAGGCATCCCATTTATAATTCCAAAGCACTCTCTTAACAAACATAAAGGCAAATTAACGCACTACAGAAAAAAAACATTATTGTTAATTCCTTAATTGCACTGCACATCAGACTATTTATCTACATAGCTAAAGGAGAAAAAAATAAAAACATCTAGGTCTAGCTACTTGATAACACGTAATATTCTTTATTCCAAATTACATATATAACAGCATAATTCAGAAGACAACAACATTCAAGTGATCTAACAGAAAAATAAAAAAAAATTTTAATACAGAACACTAAGAACACAGCTTAGTTCATAAGTCATTACAGTTATTACATTACATTTTATCTTCACCAACAGCTACAGTCCTAGGCTATATTTCATGGTCCACAAATCTAAGCAGATTGTTTTTTAGTTGGGAAAAAAAATATTATAAACTTACATTTTACTAACAATATGAAAGATCTCAAATATGCCAAGAAGCGTATGTCTCTAAAATATAGCTTAATCTTTTGAAATAATTGATGCTTCAGGAACAACAACAATAACCATTATTATCAAGGTAATCTCTCTGAAAAATCTCATCACAGAAAAAAACAAGAATGAAAGCAGAACAAAGCATACAAGAGCAATGAGACAATTATTAAATGGTCCATATACATGTAATTGAAATCACAGAAACAGAAGAAAAGAGAACAAGTCAAAAGAAATACAAGGGGGAGAGAGATCCAAGATGGCCGATTAGCAACAGCCCAGGAATGTAGCTCCCAGTGAAGGCGCAGAGAACGAGTGAACGCCGCACTTTCCGACGAATTTTTGTTGCCCACAGACCGGGAGATTCC
>CAUYQU010011654.1:0-20839 GCA_963574635.1 Cheracebus regulus | reverse complement strand
TTCTAACTGGTGTGAGATGGTATCTCCATGTGGTTTTAATTTACATTTCTCTAATGACCAGTGATGATGAGCTTTTTTCATGTTTCTTGGCTGCATAAATGTCTTCTTTTGAGAAGTATCTGTTGATATCCTTTGCCCACTTGATGGGGTTGTTTTTTCTTGTAAATTTAAGTTCTTTATCGATTCTGGTTATTAGCCCTTTGTCAGATGGGTAGATTGCAAAAATTTTTCCCATTCTGTTGGTTGTCTGTTCACTCTGATGATAGTTTCTTTTGCTGTGCAGAAGTTCTTAAGTTTAATTAGATCCCATCTGTCAATTTTGGCTTTTGTTGCCATTGCTTTTGGTGTTTTAGTCCTGAAGTTCTTGCCTATGCCTACGTCCTGAATGGTATTGCCTAGGTTTTCTTCTAGGGTTTTTCTTTAATCCATGGATTAAATCTAATCCATTAAATCTAATCCATGGATTAGAGTTTTAAATATAGATTATTGTTATTGCATAAATTGTTATATCACATGTATTTTCCATCAATAATAATATCTTGGCATATGTTTTCAGGCTTTTTAAATAACAACATTATTGAGATATAATGCACATACTATATAATTCACCTATTTAAAGTATACAATTAAATGTTTTTTAATGTAGCCACAGAGTTGTGGGGCCATCACTATAGATATTATTTATTTATTTATTTTTGAGATAGTGTCTCACTCTGTTGCTCAGGCTGGAATTCAGTAGTGTGATCTCAGCTCACTGCAACTTCTGCCTTCTGGGTTCAAGAGATTCTTGTGTCCCAGCCTCCTCAGTAGTTGGGTAGCTGGGATTACAGGTGTGCACCACCACACTTAGCTAATTTTTGTGTTTTTAGTAGAGACGGAGTTTCACCATATTGGCCAGGTTTCTCTTGAACTCCTGACCTTAAGTGATCCTCCTGCCTTGGCCTACCAAAGCACTGGGATTATAGGCATGAGCCACCATGCCCAGCCATCACTATTGTTGTTATAACATTTTCATCGCCCTCAAAAGAAATTCTGTACCTAAGGTAGATATTAGAAGAAGCTGAAATAGACCTTTTTCCAGCTAAGGTTTACATTTAACTCTGAGTTTTAAGACAGTTCAAGTAGAAGGGGAAGTATTGTTGTTTGTGGTCCTTAACTAAAAAATTTAAAACAATTAACTTTATATTTAACATTCATGTTTCAAAAATCTGAAATTAGTACAGAATAAGAAGTTATTCTATCCTTAGAATGTGCTAAAAATTCTAACTTTTTAAAAAGTTCGTTTATTAGTAATACTATAACATTTATAAGTTAAAGTACTTAATTTTCCTAACATTTCAACTAATTAAAATTTAATTGACTTAAATCCTTAGCTAACTAAATTTTTATTTCTTAATCCAAATGAGGAAAAATAGAGAGAAAAAAAGAAACTCTGCACCTGTTAGCCGTCCCTCCTCCTTATTTTCCTCTCCTCCTGCAACCCTAGGCAGGATCTCTCTATATTTGCCTCTCCTAGACATTTCATTTAAATGGAATCATACGATATGTGGTCTTTTGCGACTGGTTCATTTCACTTACCATATTTTCTTTTTTTTTTTTTAAGACAGAGTCTCACTCTGTCACTCAGGATGGAGTGCAGTATCACGATCTCTGCTCACTGCAACCTCTGTCTCAGCCTCCTGAGTAGCTGGAGCTACAGGTGTGCACCACCACACCCAGCTAATTTTTGTATTTTTTTTTTTGTAGAGAAAAGGTTTCACCATGTTGTCCACGCTGGTCTCTAACTCCTGAGTTCAAGGGATCCACCATCTTTGGCCTTCCAAAGTGTTGAGATTAGAGGTATGAGCCACTGCACCCAACCACTTGGCATATTTTTAAGGTTCATCCATATTGTTGAATGTATCAGTACTTCATTCCTTTTTATGGTTGAATAAGATTCCATTGTGTGAATATACTGTATTTTGTTTGTCCATTCATTAGCTGATAGGCATTTGGATTGTTTCCACTTTTTTGCTATTATGAATAATGCTGTAGTGAACATTTGTATAGAAGATTTTGTGTGACTTTGTTTCCAAATCTTGTGGGTATATGTCTAGGAGTGGAATTGTTGGATCATATGATTACTCTATATTTAACTTTTTGAGGAACTGTTAGACTGTTTTCCGAAGTGGCTGTACCGTTTTATATTCCCACCAGCAGTGTATGAAGAGTTCAGTTTCTCCACATCATTGCCAACACTTGTCATCATCTTTTTTATTATAACCATCCTAGTGGGTATGAAGTTACCTTCAGTGTTGAAACTAAGTTTGGGTAGTTTTATGACAAAAGATGAGATGTGCAAAACACCAAGTATACTAATGAATATACACACACACACATATACTAACGTCCAGAGAGGAAGAGATAAAATCTTATTAATTTGCACCAATGGTTCCCAAACGTTAATGGGCATTGGAACCACCTGAAAAAATGTTTTGTTTAAGCTTAGATTGCTGAGCCCTACCCCAGAGTTTCTGATTTAGTAGGTCTGTGGTGAGTCCCAACATTTACATTTCTAACAAATTCTCAGATGTTGCTGCTACTGGTCTGAGAAGCACATTTTATTGTTCCTCTTTTTTTTTTTTTTTTTTAAGCCTACAGTCACTCTGAATGAAGACCACATTTTAAGAACCACCAACTTGACTAACATGTTGGTAATGCTTACTTTGTGCCCAGTTTGTTTCTTACATGAGCTTTACTTTTGTTACGTACTGTTATCCCATATTACAGATCAGGAAACTGAGGCAGAGCTGAAGCAGTAGAACTGATGGCCTGGTCTGGCTCTAAGTGTTTATGCTCTTAACCACTATGTTATGCTGCTATACAGAATTAATTCACACGTGGTATAAATGTTTATTAGTGAAAACTTGCAAATAATAAATTTTCTGCAAATTTGAGATACTTACCTCCAGGAAAGGAGATTTATTCTCTTTAAGACAATAGTCTAAAAATCCAAGTATTTCCTCAATGTGCTTGTGTCTATCAATTAACTAATTAGCTATTGTATTCAGTAATTTTAAAACTACTTATATGTTTAAGGCCCAGTTTTATGTAATATAGTACAAATGTGAATTATAATTTGTATACTAACTAGTATTGTTGAATAAATGGTTTTGAGACTTTAGAGCGTCACAGAAATTCTTTGGGTCTCAAGTTTCTTCATCAGACTATGCTTCTGTGATTTGGATTTAGTTATTCCATTTAAAATTCAAATAATGACAATCATTTCTTAGTTGAGAGGGGAAAGGGGAAAAATTGAGTGGATGGACTTTTCTTTCTTTTTTAGTTTTTGAGTTGGAGTCTCTCTCTGTCACTCAGGCTGGAGTGCAGTGGCTCAATCTTGGCTCACTGCAACCTCTGCCTCCTAGATTCAAGTAGCTGGGATCATAGTCCCCTACCACCATGCTGGGCTAATTTTTGTATTTTTAGTAGAGACAGGCTTTCAACATGTTGGTCAGGATGGTCTTCGACTCCTGGCTTCAAGTAATCTGCCTGCCTCAGCCTCCCAAAGTGCTGGAATTATAGGTGTGAGCCACCGGGCTTGGCTATAGATGGACTTTTCTCAGTTATTTTCTTTTTCTTTTTAACTTTCATTTTAGGTTTCATTTCACCTTTACCTGTGAAGTTTTGTTACATAGGTAAACACATACCACAGGAGTTTGTTGCACATATCATTTCATCACTCAGGTATTAAACCCAGTGTCCAATAGTTACCTTCTCAGCTTCTCTTGCTCCTCCTACCTTCCCATGTAAGTAGCCCACAGGGTCTGTGGTTTCCTTCTTTGTGTTCATAAGTTCTTATCATTTAGATGCCTCTTATAAGTGAGAATATATGGTATTCGGTATTCTGTTCCTGCGCTGGTTTGCTAAGGATAATGGCCTCTAGCTCTATCCATTCCTGCAAAGGACATAATCTCATTATTTTTTATGACTGCATAGTATTCCATGGTGTATATGTACTATATTTTCTTTATCTAATCTGTAACTGATGGACAGTTAGGTTGATTCCATGTCTTTGCTACTGTGAATAGTGCTGCAATGAACATTTGTGTGCATGTGTCTTATGGTAGAATGATTTATATTCCTCTGAGTATATACCCAGTAATGGGATTGCTGGGTTGAATGGTAGTTCTCCTTTTAGCTCTTTGAGGAATCCCCATACTGCTTTCCACAATGGCTGAACTAATTTACATTTGGACCAATAGTATATAAGTATTCCCAGTACTCGGCAACCTTGCCAGCATCCATTGTTTTTTACTTTTTAATAATAGCCATTTTGACTGGTGTGAGATGGTATCTCAATGTGGTTTTGATGCGCATTTCTCTAATGATAGTAACATTGAGCTCTTTTTCATATCTTATTGGCTGCATGTATGTTTTCCTTTGAGAGGTATCTTTTCATGTCCTTTGTTCACTTTTTTTTTGTTTGAGACAGTCTCACCTTGTTACCCAGGCTGGAGTGAAGTAGTGTGATCTTGGCTCACTGCAGCCTCCACCTCCCGGGTTCAGGTGATTCTCTTGCCTCAGACTCCCAAGTAGCTGGGATTATAGGCACATACTACCATGCCTGGCTAATTTTTGTATTTTTATAGAGATGGGGTCCCACCATGTTAGCCAGGCTGGTCTCAAACTCCTCACATCAAATAATCCACCCACCTCGGCCTCCCAAAGTGCTGGGATTACAGATGTGAGCCACCACACCTGGCCATTGCCCACTTTTTAATGGGGTTGTTTGTTTCTCTTTTGTAAATTTATTTAATTTGCTTAAGTTCCTTATAGATGCTAGATATTAGACCTTTGTCAGATGCATAGTTTGCAGATATTTTCTCCCATTCTGTAGGTTGTCCATTTATTCTATTGATATAGTTTCCTTTGCTGTGTAGAAGTTATTAAGTTTATTAATTTTTGCTTTTGTGGTGATTGCTTTTGGTGGTTTTGTCATGCAATCTGCCCATTCTTATGTCCAGGATGGTATTGTCTAGTTTGTCTTTCAGGGTTTTGATAGTTTTTGGTTTTACCTTTAAGACTTTAATCCATCTGAAGTTGATTTTTGTGTATGGTGTAAGGAAGGGGTCCAGCTTTAATCTTCTGCATGTGACTAACCAGTTCTCCCACCACCATTTATTGGATAGGGAGTCTTTTCCCCATTGCTTGTTTTTGTCAGCTTTGTCAAAGGTTGTAGATGTGCAGCCTTATTTCTGGGCTCTATTCCATTTGTCTGTGCAATTTTCTGTATTATTTCATTATCACAGTGTTATAAAGAACTCCCTGAGAGTGAGTAATTTATGAAGAAAATAGGTTTAATTGACTCACAATTCTGCAGACTATACAGGAGGCATGACTGGGGAGGCCTCAGGAAACTTACAATCATGGCAAAAGATGAAGGGGAAGCAGGTATGTCTTCACATGGCTGGCAGGAGAGAGAGAGAGAGAGAGAGAGAGAGAGAGAGAGAGAGAGAGAGAGAGGCATTTCCTGTAGTGGGGTAGGAAATGTAGAGAGCTCAGGGGGGCTAGAGAAAGACCCACCCATTGCAGTGACACTGAATCAAAATTCAGGTGGCTGCTTGTCAGTTGTGAAGGGATCTTTCCTAGCATTTCCATTAGGTCTCAAGTTTCCCCTTTGGGGGAGAAAAAATTTCCCCATGTCTCTTGATCCTGTACATGCCTAATCCGGTCACCCATAGCCATCAGGAAAGAGTACAAGGCAGATTAATCCAAAGAGAATAGTGGTTAACATCCCGTAGTGCCAAATCCATTAACCAATGGAGACTTTTCTGAGTGGGGCCTTTAACCCGCTAAATCTTAGGAAGGACTCTAAGCTTCCTAAGTTGGGCCTTGAACCTAAGTTTAATCAAGTGTCCTCGCCTTCTATTAAGAGGGGCCTTTAACTTTCTCTGTCTTAGGAGAGATTGCCCTAAATTGGGCCTCAAGTCCAATCCCATCCATTACCTGGGTAAAATGTACCCCACCACTTACCCAAAGTTGGCCAATTGGTGCTACAGTCTATTTCCTTTGGATTGGGGGTCTCCTCAGAATAGTCCCGTTGTGGTTTACCAGGAAGATGTTACTGGACTTTTCTCAGTTTTAAGATTTTCTCCCTTAAAATTTTCTCAACTTTGAAAAGTTACTGATAGGGAAACTCAAAGTTGATCATATTTTGTTTGACAGCTTGTATCCTCATGGATATTTTGTTTGTGATTTATGTTTTTATATTGCATACATACAAATTACTCATACTTTATACAGTTTTTCCTATTTCATATATTAGTATTTCATTATGTTTTTTATAATTTACTAATGTTCCATGATTTAAACTGGTATAGAGTATTTTTTTTGTTTATTTTTTTTTTGAGATGGTCTTGTTCTGTTGCCCAGGCTGGGGTGTAGTGGTGCAGTCTTAAGTTCACTGCAGCCTCTGCCTACCTCAAGCAATTTTCCCACCTCAGCCTCCTGAGTAGCTGAGGCTACAGGCACATACCACCTTACATGGCTGATTTTGTTTATTTTTTGTAGAGGTAAGGTCTCACTGTGTTGCCCAGGCTAGTCTTGAACTCCTGGACTCAAGCAATCCTCTGGCCTTGATCCAAAATGTTCGGATTACAGGTGTGAGCCACTGTACCTGGCTTGTGTGAAGTTTAAGTTTATACTAACCTGAAATATTCTCTGATATGCCTTGATTATATCAAGGTACAGAAAACTTTTCTAAACATTTCTAGGTGATATGTAAGAAAATATGTTTACTAATTAGTAGATTATATCAGGAAAATTTGTCAAAGACTTGGAAGCAGGCAAAACTGATAACTGGGTTTTCTTTCAGGGGAATGCTGAATGTGTAGGGACTCTCTAGGAATTATCTGATTCTAAATGAGTGTGTACTTTTAATCATCTTTGATTGACTAGGCTATTTTACAACTCTGTAGGGATAAAAGTTAAATTTTATAATTCTGAAAAGGATGTAAATGATTTTGGCCCATAACAATGCAAATGATTTCTATTCTTGGCAATGCAAATGGATTTTGTCCAGTAGAGAATACAAATTTCTGTAAGTCAAGTTCTATAATGAATTGGTTTTAACTTACTGGTTTCCTCATTAATTACTCATTTAAGTAAAATCTTTGAGGCTTAACATTTTGACTCTGTTGTTTTTATATTTTATATGACTCATAATTTTATGATTTTGGAAATTACATTTTAAAATTATGTACTTGTATAATATAAGTAGTTAAATATAAGTGTATGTATTTGGATTTCTCTCTTTCTCTTTTTTTAATTTTAAGAGGAAAGGTTTCACCATGTTGCCCAGGCTGATCTCCAACTCCTGAAGAGTAATATAACATGAAGAGTAATATTTTCCCTTGTCACAAACAATGCATGTACACTGAAGATACATTAAAATATATTCAGAAGGAAGAATAAAATTTAAAAATAAAAACATTTATAATTTTACCACTCAGGAATAATAATCACTATTAAGATCTTGGAATACAGTGTTTCAGACTTGTTTCTTGGCATACATGTAATTTATTTCTGAACCAGGATAATATGTACATATTGATTTAAAAAATTTACATGCATAAATGAACATGTTTTGGCTGGTATTTTTTGCAGATTTCATTTCAGCATTTCTGAAGAGGGGGCCAACAAAGCTTCTTGTTAGCTATTTTAGCTGTAATAACTTTGCAGGTGACATCTTATTATTTTAGAAATGAAAGCATAAATGGGGACATTAAATCACCAAATATGGAAGAAATTCAAGCAAAATATTTTAATTCTCTAAATTATTAGAGATATCCATTGTGTATGGGATCTTAGAAGTCTGCTTGTATCTGCTTGTATGTGTATCATGCTGAATGAAATATATTTTTTTAAATTGTTGTTTTGTTTTGAAAAAGAAGCCTGCATGGAGGTTATTGGGGGTTGAGGTTGGGGAAGAACTCAAGACTACAAAGGAATGAAGCCTGGAACATCAGTATAGGAAAGCAGTCCTATCTTAGCTGTTAACATTTAAAAAGCCCTTTCAAGGACTAAAGAAATAAAGGCTACAAATGTCTGGAGCTTGAAATGGCTTTTATACTTTTGAACTTGTTACAAAAAGCTTTTCTTAGAAGTCTCCTTCTTTTCCCTCCCCCAAAACAAATGGTTGGAAAAAAAAAAAAGAAAGAAAAACAGGTAAAGAACAGATATAAAGATGTTGCCATAGCCTATTTTACATTTCTAAGCCAGAAGAAAGGCTAAAAAAAGAGAACAAAGTGGAAGAGTTGCCATCTTTTAAAATTTGAAGGAAACGAGGAGAATAAGTGGTTATATCCTTGAATTTCTGTGAATTGGGAATAGCTCAAATGTAGATGCATTTCTAGAAGAAATCAATACTTCTTGATTGTGCTACTGCTAAACTTGTTTACAAACAAGCTGCAAAAAGTAAGAGAAAGAGGGTAGTGTATATTGAGACTATCCTGTTTTTAATATAGTAACTGAATACAAATGTTCTATGTCTGTCTTCATGAAGAATAAGTTTCAAAAAGAAGTACGAAAGACATAGATTCTTATAAAATTCCTCACCAAAAAGTCAAGAATGATTTTTCTTCTTTGTTTTATAATTTATTCATTATTTTATTATAAAAGAAATAGAAGAATGAATAACATTTGGTAATTTGTAGATTTTTTTCTTTTAGCATTATAAATCAAGATTTCAGAAGAAATCCTAGTTCTTTCTAATGGAGTCTAACTCTCTGAAACTAAAAACTTAAAATAATCTGTAATATTATATGAAAGCTCTAAATTTTAGTCTCATTACTGGTATTAATATGATCTTGGCCAAGTCACCTAACTTCTCACAGAGCCAAACTAGTTTATTCTAAGTTTCTTCCACCTCTAAAGCTCTGTGATTCTGAGTTCAATAAATATGAAAGTAATCTTAAGGATAAAACCACATTTAAACAACTCAATTTAGCAAAAATATTCCTAATTTCAATGATATTTTAATTAATAATATAAAACAAAATCTTAGTATGACCGTATATTTTATTTTTTGAATTATATTTTGATGAAAACAGACATACAGAAAAGTATACAAATTGTAAGTGTATATAGCTCACTCATCACAAAATGAACATATCTATATAACCACTACCTGAGTCAAGAAATAAAACATTTTCAGTGCCCCTTACTCCTTCCTTCCCTCCCAATTACTATGACCCCCTCAAAGGTAACTATCCTGACTTCTATGACCATGAATTATTTTTTTTCTGTTTTTGTGCTTTATTTAAATAGAATCATACAGTATATATTTTATATCTACCTTCTTTTATACAATGTTATATTTATGAGAATCATTACTATTGTATAATAGGGGTTGGTTCATTTTATTCTATATAGTATGCCATTGTATGAATTCATTTGTTGATGGGTATGTGAGTTGTTTCCAGTTTCTGATTATTATGAATAATGCTGCTATGACCATTTTTGTATTTTTTTTAATATAAATGTACATGTGTTACTGTTGGGGATATGCTTATGAGTAGATAATGCCAAAAGGTTTTCCAGACTGCTTGTACCAATTTATACTCCCACATGCTCAGACCATAAAATTTGAACAGTTCCTTTATGAGGATTGAAATAAAATGATCTCTAATATGAAGCATTTTAACTTTCTTAGAAGGAAATGGTATATGAATACTGATCAGCCTTTTTTGTTTTGTTTTAAATACTAATGCCTTTTTTGTTTTGTTTTAAAGAGATGGGGATCTTTCTGTTTCCCAGGCTCCAACTCCTAAGCTCAAGTGATTCTCTGGCCTTAGCCTCCCTAGTAGCTGGGACTACAGCTACATACCACTACACCTGACTATTAATGCCTGTTTTTTTTTCAGAGTCTTGCTCTGTTACCCAGGCTGAATGCAGTGGTGCAATCTTGGCTTACTGCAACCTCTGCTTCCCAGGTGGAAGCAATTCTTGGGCCTCGGCCTCCCAAGTAGCTAGAATTACAGGTGTGCACCACCATACGTGGATAATTTTTTGTATTTTTAGTTAAGACGAGATTTCACCATGTTGACCAGGCTGTTCTTGAACTCCTGGCCTGTAGTTGATTCTCCCACCTCATCCTCCCAAAGTTCTGGGATTATAGGCATGAGCCACTGTGCCTGGCCTCTAATGCTTATTTTAAAAAATATTACAGTACTATTCTTTGGAGACTAGCTAGAACTTGGGAATTTCTTACTACCTATCATTTGATACAAAGAAAAGTGGTTGATTTTTTTTTTCATTTTCACTAATTTTTGCTCCCTCAGAGAACTTAGAGTAGTTGGAAAAAAATAAAACTTCAAAACCATTAAACTATTGTTTTCATTTTTTTTTACTTAATTGCTAAGCAGTGTTTTAATAATACTAAACACCTTTAGCTGTTACAATGTTTTTGAATATATAATACTTTTTGCTTTGAGAGGAAATTAATGTTTATTATCTATTCCTATAATGTTTTCTGTTCCTCTTTTATTCCCCACTCCTTTTTTTTCTTTCTAATTCTTATTAAAAGTATACATTTTTATTAGGGACTTTGCTTCCTATAGGCTATCCACAACACATTAATCATAAACTATTTCTTTGGGGAAAATAAAATACCAAAAACTAACTTAATCATAAAATCCTATTTATTATAGCAAGATAGTGCTATTCTATAGAAATATAATCTGAGACACAAATATGAGTCACATACATAATTTAAAATTTTTTAGTGGTCATACCAAAAATGAAAAAAAAAAACCAGGTGGAATTAATGTTTGTCATGTATTTTATGTAACCCAATATATCCAAAATAGTATTATTTCAATATATAATTTTAAAAATTAATAATGAGATATTTTAGATTCTTTTCTTCAAAAATCTGGTTTGTACTTTATACTATAACCCTTGTCAATTAAGGCTAGTCATATTTCCAGCACCCAAGAACCCCAGATGGCTATTGGCTATCCGTTAGACAGTGTGGGTTTAGCCTTTCCATAACGGAATGGGAGCAGGCCCCATGCTGTACAAGGTAGACATGATTTACTCATGCTTTTAGTAACATTCCACTGTAATGTACTCTAATAATGGGTCATTAATCTATGTTTGACACAAGATTTTTTAGTTTCTAAAGTAGGAAAGGGCTGCAAAGTACTGAATTTTGTTTTTTGAAACTTTTCCAACAGGACTATTTTGCCAGATTCTAAATGACAACTGTTAAATTGGAGCCTTGAGATCTACAGAAGTCCAGTATATACTGAGGTAATTTGCATATTCTAATGAGCAGCAGCAAGAGACACATCTGGTAGACATACAAGACCTAATGAAACTTAGAAGACACAACATTTGAAACAACTGGTAGGTAAATAACAGAGGTATTTATAATAACCTCTTTTTTATGAGGGAAATTTTTCTGAGGGAAAGCAATGAACATGACATTGTATGAAAAGAACTTTGAAAGTTTAGTAATTTTAGGAAAGTTGGAAATCAAACAAAAGTTCCATGGAAGCAGATTTTTTCATACAACAATGCTGTACATATAGGCTACATAAACCTGTTTGAACTATAAGATAGCTAAAATAATTATCGTTTGCAGTAATAAATAGTGTTGTAATGCTAAAAGTAAAATAATTTATATTTTATTTCTAATAGTTTTGAAAAATTATGTAGAATTCTTTGAAAGATGAGGAAGGAGTTAAATGGAGACATAGATGTTTTTAACAACTAAGTGGGTCATGATGGAGGTTATTTTATCTAGCTTTTTAGTATAGGAATTAAAAAATATATTCACACATGGGCAGAATCATGAGTATGGACACCATGTACTTAGTGGGTAATTAAAAAGTTTTTGGCAAAGAAAAGTGGATCAAAGTTTTCTCATTGGTCACCAGGTGACAGGAGCAACTTGAGATGATTTAGTAGCTACCTGATTTGAGTTCTGCAGGAGTGGAAGGAGCTGGGGGAGATATGTAGTTGTGACAATGTAGACTGCATTGCTTCATGGATTGAGTAAGTTGTTACATGGTTTAGTGTTTTGCACACCAGTGACTGAATTCTGGAAGTAGACAGTATAGTATTTCTGGGTTTGGTTGTTCCTTCTTTTATCCTTTATCTGCTATTATTATCAACTGTAGATACTTTTCTTGGTTTCTTGTTTAGTTTCAAAATTGTGCAAATTTTATACTTGTATGAATTTTAGGGTTACTAGCTATCAGAAAAACTTAAAGTAAATTTTTAGGAACAAAGTATGATTTCTCCTTTTTAAAAATTATTTCTTTATTTATTGTTTCCACAATGACAAACATATGATTTCTTCTAAGCAAGCATATTCTGAATGTATTATCCATATGAAATAAAATGTTGTTTATGTTGTGAAGTAAATGATTTATGTAATGTAAAATAGAGAACCATTTTGTCTATGTTCTCAAATTTTTCTTTTAAAAACAATTTAGTGAAAGATTTTGGCAATCGAATGCATTGTATACTACCGGTATAATTGTATTTTTTCTAGTTTTATATTAGTTTGTAAGTGCTTGCTAAAATTTTTTCTGATGCTTTTGTCCACCTCATACTTGCAGAAAATTTCTTAGGTATAGTTTGGATGCACCTATCAGCATAAGGCAATGTGCTATCTAAGAGAAAACCTGATACAGAAGTCAGAAAGTCTGGGTTAACTGTGGCTCTGTCAGTTAATGCTGTGTTACCTTGGGCAAATTACTTGGCTTTCTGGATCTCAATTTTTTTATTTGTAAAAGAAGAGGGTCAGCTAGATGACTTCTAAGATCCTTTAAGGTGACAGCATGATATAGTGGAGAGAATGTTTGTTTGGAATCAGTCACACTTGGCTTTCATTCTTTCACAAGTATTTATTGAGAGCTGTTATTTATTGTGCCAGGCATTGGAAATGTACCAGTTAACAGTATAAATAATTGAACTAATTAGTCTCTGCCTTTATGGAGCTTATATTCTAGTTTGGTAGATAACAAAAAGGCAACTGCATAAAACAATTATAAAATACAGTAAGTCCCATAAGGAAACGACAAAAGACTCTTGACAGTATGGTGTGGGTCTGCTTCAAAGGGTAGTGATTCAGAGTGAGATGAAGCTAGCTAGGTAATTAATGGGGAAGTGTTTTAGGTAGAGGGAACAGTGTGTGAAATGGTCTTGAGGCTGAAAAGAGCTCAGTGTGTTCTAGTAACTAAGGACATGAATAGAGGGTTCTCAAAAGAAGATATACAAATGGCCAACAAACATGAAAAAATTCTCAGCATCACTAATGGTCAGGAAAATGCAAGTCAAAACTACAATGTGATACTTCCTTATTCCTGCAAGAATGGTCATAATTAAAAACTCAAAAAACAGTAGATGTTGACATGGATGCAGTGAACAGGGAACACTTCTACACTGCTGGTGGGAATGTAAACTAGTACAGTTGCTATGGAAAACAGTGTGGAGATCCCTTAAAGAACTAAAAGTAGAACTACCATTTGATCTAGCAATCCCACCACTGGGTATCTACCCAGAGGGAAAGAAGTCATTATATGAAAAAGATACACTCGCATGTTTATAGCAGAACAGTTTACAATTGCAAAATCATGGAATTAATCCAAATGTCCCTCAGTCAATGAGTGGATAAAGAAACTGTCGTGTGTGTGTGTGTGTGTGTGTGTGTGTGTGTGTGTGTGTGTGTGTATGCCACAGTGTTCCATCATATATATTTATATGTACATATATATGCATGTATATGTGTGTATATATATATGATGGAATACTACTCAGCCATAAAAAGGAATGAATTAACAGCATTTGCAGTGACCTGGATGAGATTGGAGACTATTATTCTAAGAGAAGTAACTCAGGAAAGGAAAACCAAACAAACATTGTATGTTCTTCCTGACATGTAGGAGCTAAGCTATGAGGATGCAAAGGCATAAGAATGATACAGTGGACTTTGGGGACTTGGGGGGGAAGCATGGGAGGGGGATAGGGGTAAAAGACTACACATATGGTACAGTGTATACTGCTCAGGTGATGGGTGCACCAAAATCTCACAAATCACAACTAAATAACTTACCCAATGTAACCAAATAACACCTGTAACCCAATAACTTATGGAAAAAAAGAAACACATAACATTTAGCTGAGAAAAAAAAAGATCAGCATGTATTAGAGTATAGTGAAAAGAGGAGAGACTGGCATGAGGTGAAGTTGGAAAGATAGAGCTTTTAGATGATAATATAAAGTTTGGATTTTATCTTAAGTGCCATTTTAAGATTTTATTTTAAAAGTAAGCCATTGTAAGGTTTCCTTTTTGAAACAGTGTTTCGCTGTGTTGTCCAGGCTGGAGGGCAGTAGCACGATCATGGCTCACTGAAGCTTCCATCTCTGAGGCTCAGTGATCCTTCCATCTCAGTCCCCTAGTAGCTGGGACTACAGGCTCACCATGCCTGGCTAACATTTTTTATTTTACAGAGACAGGGTTTCATCATGTTGCCCAGGCTAGTCCTGAACTCTTGGATTCAAGTGATCCACCCTTCCTTGGCCTCTCAAAGTGCTGGTATTATAGGTATGAGCCACCGTGCCTGGCCCACTGTAAGGTTTTTAGCAGGAGAGTGACTGATTTGATGTTTTAAGACATTTCCTCTTATTACAGTATGGAGAATGGATTGGAGGAGGTCAAGAGTAGAAGTGAAGCTGTTGCAGAGTTTAGGTGAGAAATAATGAGGACCTGGATTAAGGTGGTAGAGGTGGAACTGAAGAGATATGGAACAATTCAAGATATATTTTAGAATTAGAAACAACAGGACTTGCTGATGGATTAGAACTGGGGATAAGGAAAAGGAAGATGAGAAAGATGGCTCTTAGGTTTATGGCTTGAATAACTGATAGACAGATTTTCTGTTTACTCAATGGGAGGAGACAGACAGATTTGGGTGGGTAGGGATCATGATTTGTTTGTTGATTTTTTTCTCTGGGCACATTAAGTTTATAAGGTTTTTGAGATATATATGTGGAAATACCAAGAAACAAAGTAGATAGTCAAACCTGAAGCTCATAGAAGTCATGGCTAGGTATAGATATATCTGGGAGTTATCAATATAGGAATCGTATTTAAATCCATGTGAAAGGATAAGGTCATCCAGGAAAAGATAGATTTCAGAGGGCTCTGGCCTGAGTTTGAGGAACCCTATAACTTATAAGTCAGGTAAAAGATGTAGATTCAACACTGGAAGTTAAGAGGTAGTAACTCTTAATAAGGGTGAAATAAACCAGGAGATACAGTATTTGGAGGCCAAGACAGGTCAGGGTTTCAAGAAGGAGGAAGTTGTTGAATGCTGATGAGAGGTGAAGATAAGCACAGAGAAATGGCCATTGGACTTGGCAATATTTGATTTGAGTTCTGGCTCTGCTACTTATTAGTTGTATTACCTTGAACACTTCATTTCACGTCATTGAGTCTCAGTTTTCTCACCTTCTCAAAAGGTACTTCTCAGATGGGGTTATTCTAAGGATTAATGAACTAACACATATTTACTTGAATACTGCCTGAATAATATGGGATGCAGAGTTGATATTAATAATTTTCTTTTCAGTTTATGATACTTTTATAAACTTTGAATAGGATACACCTATCCCTCCCTTCAAGATGTTAATTCATTTAGGAAAATTCTGCTCTTTAGTGAAAAGCTATAAAATAGAAAATATTTTCATTAATTCTAATAGGAAAATTATGGTGCATTTTATACCAACCCAAGGTACCCTCTCTTTTCACAGAAAAATATAGCATTTGAAGAGCGATGAAAGCTAGCTTAAATAAGTAATAAATAGCATTTGAAAGTAAATAAATATAGATTATACATAAGTTATAAAGAAATAAAGTTTTATTATATTTGTTGAATGAATTAAGGAATTGATAATGGATGACTGGTAGAGGAGGAGTATGAGGTTTTCATTCTTTGAAAGAGGCATTCTTCTTTTTGTACGATTTTCTACATTAATTTTTTTCAGACCTGTAGGAGCTCATGATTATCTTGGCTTCACATGAACTTAACTTGAAGTTATAGCACAGAAAATTACTGTTTTAGGCCATTCTTGCATTGCTATAATGAAATACCTGAGACTGGGAAATTTATAAAGAAAAGAGGTTTAAGTACTCACAGTTCTACGGTTGTACAGAAAGCCTGACAGTGGCATCTACTTGGCTTCTGGGGAGGCCTCAGGGAGCTTTTTCTTATAGTGGAAGGCCAAGGGGGATCAGTCTTCTCACATGGTGAGAAGGGAGCAAGAGAAGGGGGCAGGTACCACACACTTCTTTTTTTTTGAGATTGAGTCTTGCTCTGTTGCCCAGGCTGGAGTGCAGTGGAGCAATCTCAGCTCACTGCAACTTCTACCTCTTTGGTTCAAATGATTCTGGTGCCTCAGCCTCCCAAGTAGCTGGGATTACCAGTGCATGTGACCATGCCCAGCTAATGTTTGTGTTTTTAATGGAGACTGGATTTTGTTATGCTGGCTGGGCTGGTCTCAAACTCCTGACCTCAAGTGATCCACCTTCTTCAGCCTTTCAAAGTGCTGGGATTACAGGTGTGAGCCAGCACGACTGGCCAGGTGCCACACACTTAAAAAACCAGATCTCATGAGAAGTCACTATCATGAGGACAGCAAGAAGACATTCATGAGAGATCCACCTCCATGACCCAATCACCTCCTACCAGGCCCCTCCTTCAACACTGGGAATTACATTTCAGCATGAGATTTGGGTGAGGATAAATATCCAACAGTATCAGCTACTTTTAGAGTTGTATAAGATGCCACCTCTTCATTCTGTATTGGTAATGCAAAACATTTTGGGTCATTTAAACATGGTACACAATGCATATTTTTCCAGATGATATTCTCTGACTAGAAGTTATATTGAGTAAATTAGTGAGTGTTTTGCCAGAAAGTAATGTCAAAACATCACATCTTATAGTGTATTTATTTAGTGATTTTGTGTGTGTGAAAAAGTCCTGCCTCAGCCTCCCAAGTAGCTAGGACTACAGGTGTGCACTGCCATGCCCGGCTATTTTGTGTGTGTGTGTGTGTTTTAGTAGATACGGGGTTTCACCATGTTTCCCAGGCTGGTCTCGATCACCTGAGCTCAAGTAATCCATCCACCTTGGCCTCCCGGAGTGCCACGATTATAGGCGTAAGCCACCATGCCTGGCCTAGCTAATTCTTAATTGTAAAGGGAATTAGCAAGAAGGCAAAAGCCATTTATTAGTGACATCTCTCTAATGTAAAATACTTCCTCAATTGGCCAAAATTTGAAAGCATAAGGTAGGTTACCTGGAAATGAGAAAATCTCATTACAAAAAAAAGGTAGGTATATTATTAAATTATGTGTTTTAGTTTCCTTTAAATTTACTTTTACTTGGCACCTATATCCTCAAACTGTCAAACTATCTTGTGGGGAATCATAAAGCCATTTGGGCAGATACGTAGAAATGTGGATGTGTCAGAGAACCACTGCCTAGACAGGTCAAAATCTCTATTTCATATTGAACTTACACATCTAAGGCACATGTATTTTTTGGCAAAAATCTGAATTTTCTGCTGAAAAGCGTGCCATAAACAAACATAAGACCAATGAATTCCAAGGTTTCCTTAGGTCTCTATGCCTGAAGTATCCATGTATAACCTCCATTGGCATAATACTTTCAAAGGAAATATATTTGGTAAATTACTCATTTCCCCATTCCAAACTATGAAGTTGCTATATGGTAGGTTTAATAAACTACAGTGTGACTGTTATGACTGTTTGCTGTTGGACATACCTTGGTCTCAGAGCAGCAACATGTGTAAATTGAAAAGCAACCCAAAAGACTTTCTTATCTGAATATTATAAACAGAGACTTTATTCTATTTCTCTCTGATTATTTTCTTTTTGTTTTGATTTTAGATCCAGTTCCCAATTTAGTAACCCATCTGATGAAGGGGGTTTGTAGGCATCCCTAAATCTGAAAAAGTGGATTAAGATGAACTCAGGGGCATTCTTTACTTTGCTGAAAGTAATTCTGTGTGACTTACTTCAATTTATTTACTTTTTTCTCCAGAATTACTGTAAAGGTTTTCTAATTCACTACTTACAGCATAGTGTTTTTCACATTTGAATAGACTGCATCAACATGAATTCTTTATAAGGACCTTAAAAACAAACTTTGCCAAGTCCCGGAATACAGAAGTGAATTCACATCCCAATACTCAGCTGCCTCATGAATAAAGGAGAGCTTGTGCCTGACACTTTGAAGCCATAGCTCTTAAACCATACAGAATATTTACCTCAATAAATCATTATAAGAAACTAAGGTACGATTATACCCACAGAGAAAAATAATTCAAAACACTGATTTATGTGTTTCAGTGCCTATTCCCTTTCCCACCATGTTTTGAATTTTACGAATGTTTGTCATCTTTGGCTGTTCCTATGTATCTTTAAACTAATGGGTTCTGCTTTTTTCTTTTTTCTTTTTTTAACATTCCTCATTAAGTTTGTTATTTTTCTTTGACACACAGACATGATTTGCATAGTGTACTAAGTTTTACATTTAAAATTAACTATATCTCATTTCTTATGGCTGAAACAGAAAATGGAAAAAGTGACTAATTTATTTTAAATAAAACACTGACTTATTTGCTTAATTTGTAAGCATTTTAACTGGAATTCTATCTTAAGGATTTTATTTGGCATTTATTTTGGAGTACTACTGGGAAAGATTAAAGAACTGGGTTATAACTGGGAAGTAGACCACTGCCTTTAAGATCCACCCATTATTGAATGATTTCACTTATTTAAAGTGATAGCACTATTATAGAAAGGTATATTTATTCAGCAGTGTGTATTTTTTCATTCTAAAACTAAAAACAAAATCCAAAATGGAAAATAAACCAGTAACATAGAGAAGAAAATGACAGTGAACATGACAGAGTCAATGTGCAGATAGGAGAATTTTTGCCTGGAATAATTTATTAGGGCCATCCAGATATAGCAGAAAAAAATATGATATGCTATTGAAATAATTATGTATAGTAAAATGGCTAAATAATTTATCATATTAGTGAAAATGTGCAGGATCTCAAATCTAAAAATCCAAACTTAAACTCCTCTCTTCCTCCAGACTCAACTCTGGAAAGATGGAGTGACCTCCCTCCTACCCCCTATATCTTAGCTTCCCCCACCTAACCCCTCTCTGCTTCTCTTTCTCCTGCATGTTTGCTGGACTCTTCCCATTTATCCACTGCCCTTTTCTAAACATGGCAATTACTAGAAAATACCATCTCACAAGTTTTTTTTTTTTTTTTTTTTTTTGATAGGTTCTTACTCTTTCACCCAGGCTGAAATGTGTAGTGTTGTAATCATAGCTCACTGCAGCTTTGACCTCCCAGGCTTAAGTGATCCTCCAGCTTCAGCCTCCTGAGTAGCTGAGACCATAGGAATGTGTTACCATGTCCAGCTAATTAAATTTTTTTTTTTTTTTTTTTTTTAAGAAATGAGGTCTCCCTTGTTGTCCAGGCTGGTTTCAAACTGGGGGTCTTAAGTGATCCTCCAGCTTCGGCCTCTCAAAGAGCTGGGATTACAGATGTGAGCTACTGGACCCAACCTCCTCTCACAATATCTTTTTTTTTTTTTTTTTTTTTTTGAGATGGAGTTTTGCCCTTGTTGCCCAGGCTGGAGTGCAGTGGCACTATCTTGGCTCACTGCAACCTCTGCCTCCCAGGTTCAAGCCATTCCCCTGCCTCAGCCTCCTGAGTAGCTGGAATTACAGGCATGCACCACCACGCCTAGCTAATTTTGTATTTTTAGTAGAGACGGGGTTTCTTCATGTTGGTCAGGGTGGTCTCGAACTCCTGACTTCAGGTGATCCACCTGCCTCGGCCTTCCAAAGGGCTGGGATTACAGGCGTGAGCCACCATGCTTGGCTGCTCTCGCAATATCTTATAGCATAAATGGACACAATAATCAGCCTTGCTGGTCTTACTGATTTAAACCTTCGTCATGATCAGATTTGCATAATAAAATTACAAATTCTCCATTCTGTAAATGTCCCCCTTTCAATTAGAGAGTTTAATCCACTTATAGCTAGTATAATTACTGATAAAGAAGGACTTACTTCTGCCATTTTGCTTTTTGTTTTCTATGTGTCATTTCTTTGCTCACATTTCTCCATTACTATCTTCTTTTTTGTTAATTAGATATGTTCTATTGTACTCTTTTTATTTCTTTCTCATTTCTTTTACTAAAATATATTTTGATTATTTTCTTAATGATTTCCCTGGAGATTACAATTAACATCTTAATATATAACAATTTAGTTTGAATTACTACCAACTTGATTTCTATAGGATACAAAACTTTGCTTCTATATAGCTCCATTTTTGCCTCTTTATGTTGTTATTGTGACAAATTACATCGTTATAAATTGTGTGCCCATCAACATAGTTTTTTTTTTTTTTTTTTTTATCTCATAGGTGGGGTTTTACTCTGTTGCCCAGGTTGGAGTGTAGTGGCACTATCATAGCTCACTATAACCTTGAACTCCTGGGCTCAAGCCATCTTCCCGCCTCAGCCTCCCAAATAGCTAAGACTATGGGTGCATGCCACTATGCCTAGCTAATTTTTAAATTTGTTTTTTTTTTTTTTTTTTTTTTTGAGACAGAGTCTCACTCCGTCACCAGGTGCCAGGCTGGAGTGCAGTGGCGCGACCTTGGCTTACTGCAACCTCCGCCTCCTGGGTTCAGGCAATTCTCCTGCCTCAGCCTCCCGAGTAGC
>CAUYQU010011653.1:0-41158 GCA_963574635.1 Cheracebus regulus | reverse complement strand
GCAATCCTGCTATCAGCCTCCCTAGTCGCTGGGACTACCAGGATGAGCCACTATGCTTGGCTAATTTTTTGATTTTTTGAAGACATGTAGTCTCACTATGTTGCCCAGGCTGAATTTTTTTTTTTTTTTTTTTTTTTTTTTGAGATAAGGTCTCCTTCTGTTACCCCGGTTGGAGTGCAGTGGCATGGTCACGGCTCGCTGCAGCCTTGAACGCCTGGGGTCAAGTGATCCTCCGGCCTCAGCCTCCCGAAGTGTTGAGATTTTAGGTGTGAGCCACAGCCCTGCCCAGAATCTTTTCTTTTGGGCTGTAAAGATCTCCACCTGCCTGGCCCTGACTGTCTCCATACCTCTGGGTTGAAATGTTCTGGAGAACCTGGCTGGTTCGTGGAGCCCTGAAATAGTCCCCTTGGGTCAGTTCATCCCAGACCAACTGGCTGTGGCTGGGGGCGGAGCAGGACACCAGGGCCACAGGCACAAACCGCTCAGCCGGGGTTAAGGGCAGACCCTGGCAAGGTGGACGAGGGTCTGGAGACCAGAACAGTGCGTGACAGAGCACAGCCAGCGGAGCTGCTGCTCCCATTCCACTTCTGTTCCAGGCAGATTAGCCTGGCCCTGATTCTGGGCTCTCTGACTGACTTTTCAGAACGTAGTTTGAGACGAACTCCTGAGCTCTGTGGGGCCAGGGACTGTATGTCTTATGTGCGGTGCCCGCATCCTGTCTGGCCCACAGGCCTGCAATAACTAGTTTTAGAGGAGCTCCCGAGTGAATGGCTGTGGCCCGGGGAAGGGGAATGGGGAGGGGTCTGGGCTCAGGCTGCCTACACATGGCCTTGCAGCTCCTGACTTCCGATCCAGGGACACAGTGTGATGTTTGAGGAGCTGGGGCTTTGGAGCCGGCAGGTGAGGTTTCCTTCTGAGGCCCTGCCACTTACTGGCTGGGGGTCAAGGGGGAACCACTCAACCTCTCTGAGCTGAATGTTCTTCACTTGGAAAAGGGATGAATAATAACACCTCTGAGATCATTGTAAGGTTTAGAGAGAATTGTGCCCCAGGAGTGGTAGCAGCTACTCTTAGCACGTGGTGCCCCAGGGGGTACTGTGGTCCCCACAGCCACCTGCTTGTGCAGCTGTGGACGTGGAGGGACAGAGGCATGGAGCAGCGCCCTGCAGGGGCTCCCATTGTCATTTCAACTGCAAAAGGCCAGCGGCTCTCACTGTCCAGCCGTGGCCTGGAGTCGACTGGCTGGTCTGGTAACTGTGGGCTCCAGAAATCCTCACTGCGCTCTCAGGGGCATGGCCATCTCTGGCCTGATGACAGCCTGGGGCTGGGGCCAAGTCCTTTTGATGCACTGGCCTCCGTTATGGGCCTGCCAGAAGGCAGGGCCTGCTGCCCACTTGTGAACGAGGGCGCCCGCCCTGGTGCCCTGGGCACGTCCACAGGGCCCTCTTGGCAAAGCTCCTGCTCCTGAGAGAGCGGGAGAGGAAGTCTTTGGGAACTTTTAATAACCACAGTGGGTGGGTCCCCAGATTCTTGGTCAAGGCCCAACTCTGAGAAGCCGGCTGTGCAGCGGGGAGCTGAGCTGCGGAGGTGACACAGGGCCGGGGATCATCCAGCTCCCTGCAGAGTGAGACTTCAGCATGACTCTGGACTCTTAGGGGGATAGCCACCCAGAAAAGCATCTCCTCCCCGATTTAGAATCCCAACCTCTCTGCAGAACCTTTGTGTGACCTGGAAGTGTCTCTGGAAACAAAAGCATTCATATAAAAAGTGGACCTCACCCAGCAAGGGGTGTTTTCCTTCTGAGGAATTGGGTTTTCCTTGTTGAGCCCTTGAGCGTGCATTCTCTTCCTCGTTAGGGCTCCATGCCAGGGAGGAGTGAAGGGCAGGTCGGGGGCAGGGCAGCCCTGGAAACAGACCAGACCCTGTGCCCCCAGGGTTTGCAGAGGAGGAGGTTAAGTCAGCGAGGAGGCTGTATGTGCAGGCAGCACCTTCCTCACTGATCCAAACTCCCTGTTCCCACTGAACCTCGTCGCCTGGAGGTTCACAGCCCAGAGCTGTGTTTGGCACTGGGTGAAACACAGGAGAAATGAGACCTAAAAGGAGCTCATACAACTCTGAAACTTCTGGAACTGGGTTTTTTTGTTTATTGAGATAGAGTTGTCCAGCCTGGACTCCTGGTCTCCAGGGATCCTCCCTCCTCCTCCCTAGTAGCTGGGACTACAGGCACAGGACGCCACACCCAGCTTTTCTGGAACTGCTTGTTAACCTCACAGAGGTTTCTAACCTTTTGTTCAGGACAGTGGGAAGCCAGAGCAGCCCTTAGAGCAATTACGCCTCCATTTTCCTGGGTAAAAATCACCTGGGAAGTTCTTCAAATGCAGATTCCTGAACAACTTCAGATTCTGATGAAGCAAGTCTTATGTGAAGCTCTGAGACTGTGTTTTTAATTTAATTAATTTATTTATTGTTTTGCCAGGATCTCACTCTGTCACCTAGGCTAGAGTGTGGTGGCATGAGCACGACTCACTGCAGCCTCCATCTCCCAGGCTCAGCCATCCTCCTCCCTCAGCCTCCCGAGTAGCTGGGACTAAAGACATTCACTACCACACCTGGCTGATTATCTTTTATTATTATGTTTTTAGACAGAGTTTCATTCTTGTTGCCCAGGCTGGAGTGCAATGGTACGATATTGGCTCACTGCAACCTCCGCCTCCAGGGTTCAAGCAATTCTCCTGCCTCAGCCTCCAGAGTAGCTGGGATTGCAGGCGCCCAGCACCACGCCAGGCTAATTTTTTGTATTTTTACTAGAGACAGGGTTTCACCATGTTGGCCAGGCTGGTCTCAAACTCCTGACCTCAGGTGATCTGCCTGCCTTGGCCTCCCTAAGTGCTGGGATTACAGGCGTGAGCCACTGCGGCCTGCTTCTTTTTTTAAACTTTTTATAGAGACAAGGTTTTACTATGTTGCCCAGGCTGGTCTTGAACTCCTGAGCTCAAGGGATCCTTCCCAAAGTGTTGGGATTACCCATGTGAACCACTGCACTCAGCTGACTGCATTTTTAAGTTGCTAGGTGATTCTGACACTGCTGGCTTGAACCACAGCGGGAGAAACACCCGAAGAGGCCCAGAGCTGTATTGTGTGCTCTGCATGGGGTTCAGTGTGAAAGGGAGGTTTTGCTTGAAGATGCTGTGACTTCCGCTGGATGATGGTGGGCCCGGGCCGAATGCTTCCTGGTGCTCTTGGGGAGCTTGAGCCTGCTCCCTTTGTAGAGGGGCTGGCGCCAAATCCCAGGTGGTCTTGCAGTTGCCTCTGTGCTTATTTTTCAGGTTCATGCCTCCAGATGACCCCCTGGGCCGCCACGGACCCACCCTAAGCAACTTCCTGAGCAGGAAGCCGAAGCCCCCAGAGCCATCCTGGCAGCATTGTCCCTATGGTGAGTAACACCCAGTGCTTTGCCAGCCCTGTTCAGGGCCTTGTGTGGGGGCAGTACAGAAGCACAGACAAAAGCACTGGCCGGGGCTCAGCAGCCTGGGTGCTTGCCTGAATTCTGCCCTCCAGCTGTGCCACCCTGGAGAGTTAACTTTCCTGACAGGGTTATTGTAGAACTAACATCCTGGCCGGTGATGGTATAGGGGTGAGGGTCCCTTTCTGGGGTCAGATGCAGGGGTCTCACACATAGCAAAGTTGTGTCTGAGAAACGGGGAGGCTGGATGCACACCCAGCTGTGGCTCTCAGTCCCTTTACCTGGGCCCTGGCAGCTTCTGTCCTCACTTTGCCGGGCTCCCCACCCTCCCACCTATGGACTTTGGTCACTGCTATTATGAAGAGTTAAGCATTTATCCCAGCACCCTGGGGGATGCCAGCCTTCTAGCCAGCGATTTCACTGACTTGCTTCGCCAGGTTATTTGATGTCTCCAAGTTCAGTAAAGACTTGGGTTACATTCAGTCATTTCTTATTAGAATTAGGTGACCATACATACATTCAGGCTGGCTCCTCCTGCCCCCTTTCACCCTCAGAAGCCCTGGGTTTGGATGGTAACACTTGATCATTTGTTTAGGACTCTGTTAGAACAGCGTGCAGGGAGAGGGCGAGGGTTAGCACAGGGAACATGGAGAACGTGGGGACTGAGGCGGTACTGCAGGCGCAGCCCTATGCCCTGAGCACCCACTCCCTACCGCCCTCTCCCTAAGCCTGGCCCTATCCACGGGGTCCCTGGGGAAGCGGAGGCTGAAAGTGAATCCAGAGATTTGGTCTTAGTCCCTGGTCAAAGGGACTTGGACCGACACTCCTCTGCGGACCCTGGGATTAGTGTGCTCAGAGGCCCCTCACCCATGCCGCCCGCGCCCCCCTGGGCACTTCTCCCCAAGTCGGCCCCGCGCCCAGATCCTGAGGCATTTCCAGGGCGCCAAGTCTGGAGTCCAGGGCTGCCTGGGGGCCTGCCTGGAGGAATCTCCACCAAGAGGCTGCGGGCGGGCACTCCCTGGATGCACCAGGCAGCATCGCCCCTCTGCGCCCCCGGCGTCACGCCGCGCTCTCTCTGCCCCTGCCCCTTTCAGGCAAGAAATGCACTTACGGCATCAAGTGCAAGTTCTACCACCCGGAGAGGCCGCACCACGCACAGCTGGCTGTGGCCGACGAGCTCCGCGCCAAGAATGGGGCCCGGCCTGGCGCCGCCGCGGAGGAGCAGCGGCCTCCGAGCGCCCCGGGCGGCCATGCAGGAGCCTGGGCGGTCCCCCGGGAGCCGGTTGCGCACAGCCTTCCGCCAGCGCGGGGGTCCCTGGACCTGGCCGCCCTGCGGGGGAGCTTCTCTCGCCTGGCCTTTAGCGACGACCCCGGGCCCCTGGGGCCGCCTCCCCCGGGCCCTGCCTGCGGCCTCGCGCCCGGACTGGGCGGGCCTGACTGGGTGTCCACGGGTGGCCGAGTGTCCCGGGTCTCGCCGTCCCCGCGGGCGGGCGGCGGTGCCACCTCGGATCCGCCCAGCCTTGGGGAGCCGGGGCCAGGCCCACCCGGCCTCCCTAGCCCACAGAACCCATTCTCCCTGGGCGACCTCCCGCCCCCGCCCGGCCTGCAGCTCCAGCCGCGGGGCCAACACCACCCCAGGGATCTGCGCGGGGATCTGCTGCCCCCGCGCAGGCCGCCCGACGACCCATGGGCCGGTCGGCCCCGCTCCGACCGCTTGCCGGGGTGCTCCGCTTGGGCGGAGCCGGCCTGGGGCGACTGCGCCATTGGGGGACTCTCAGGGTACTCGGCCGAGGGTACTCAGGAGGACGCACGAGTCCGAACTCGCCTGGCGCTCTACAGCGTCTTTCCGCGCGACCACGTGGACCGTGTGATGGCCGCGTTCCCCACGCTCTCCGACTTCGCCAGGCTCATCCTCCTCCTGCAGAGATCCCAAAGCGCGTGAGCGCCCCTGGGCAAGCCCTAAGGGACCACCACGCCCTTGGAGGGAATGGCCCAGGCTCACCTTGCGTCTTGGACGGGTGGACCCTTGGTTGCTAGCCTTGACCTGAGTGGGCCCACCGTGGCGCCCCCGTTTCTTTAAAGATGGTCGGGGAAGCCTGCTTCCTCCTCCTTAGCGGGGTTGGGTGGGGGCCTAGTGGCACTTGGTGATGCTCACTGAGTCCAGGGCCTGCTGCGGGGAGGTGCCCCCACTTCCATGGAGGGAGTGATTTTCCACGTGAACGGAGACTGCAGCTCCAAGCTGCAGTGGACTCCACAAGTGGATCACAAAATCAATTTAGTGGGTCATCCCCACAAACACAGTGGACTGGAACAGGTCAGAGCACACCCTGTGCAATCAGGCTGCGTCTGAACTTTTGTTACCTAGCCTGTGTTCCTATCTGCTTGGCAGCCAAGTAACTAACCTTAGTGTGGGTCGTGGTCAGAAGTTTGACAAAGAGTGGTGAATGGTCTTGAATTTCATTACATCAGATAATATTGGAAATAGTAGTCAGGTCGTCAGGGGAGGTTTGCCATCTGGAAGTTTTCATGTTAGCTATTGCTAATTCCACCCTCAAGGGGAGCCCAGACTTCAGGTGTGCTCCGAATTGTGTGGCTGTATCTTGCTGGGGACGAGTGGAAGGAGCGCTTTGTCCCAGGGCCAGCTTCTGGGGCCTTCACTCCCCTTCACACACACATACACCACACCACACAAATGTCACACACACACGCTTACACACATCACACAGACACATCATTTGGCTCAGGGTTAAACATTTCCATTTTTTTTTTAGACATTCATCATGGCAGTTTCCAGAATAGGCCTTCTACTGTACTAGCTGAGCAGCCACCGTCTCCTCCTCCTTTTCCTCCTCCTCTTTCTTCTTTTCAAAAGAAACAGAGCCTCAGACTCATGCAGTGGCTCATGTCTGTAATCCCAGCACTTTGGGAGGCTGAGGCAGGCAGATCACTTGAGGTCAGGAGTTCAAGACCAGCCTGGCCAACATGGTGAAACCCTGTCTCTACTGAAAATACAAAAAATTAGTCGGGCATGGTGGTATGTGCCTGTAGTCCCAGCTACTCAGGAGGCTGAGGTGGGAGAATTGCTTGAACCCAGGAGGCAGAGGATGCAGTGAGTTGAGATCATGCCACTGCACTCCAGCTTGGGCAACAGAGTGAGAAACTGTCAAAAAAAAAAAAAAAAAAAAAAAGAGTCTCACTCTTGAGTACAGTGATATGATCATAGCTCACTGCAGCCTCAAACTCCTGGACTCAGCCTCCTGAGTAAGTGGGACTGTAAGCATGAGAGCCACACTTCACAGCTAAGCTGGGGTTGGGTGAGTCAGGACTTTTGCTCTGAAGTCTACAGGTCAGCAGAAAGCTGACATGAGCCAGTCACAGAGTTTATTGCCATCTTCCTGGTGCCATTTCTTCTAGTCAGCTCCTGCTCTGAGTTTGAGGAGAAGGGACCTACCCATTTGCAATGGCTAAGAAGTGAGATGGCACTGCCAGAGTGTCAACCCCTGAATCCTCAGGGGGCCCTGGCTGCTCCTGGCAGCATCCACCCATTCTGGCCATGCTAGCCCCATACCAGCCCTATGCCAGCCAGACTAGGGCTCATTTGTTCACTAGAAGGCTTTGTAGCTTGGCAGTTCGGTGGAAGCATGAGGCACTTCCCAGGGGAAGACCAGCCCCCAGCCCCACAAGCTTCCTGCAGCCTGTTGGTGCAGAGGGAACTCTTGCCAGTTTATTACCAGATTTCATGAGATGTTGGCAGGCCTGGGTGGCACCACAGGGAAAGTGCGTTCCTAGCTCTTTCATTCAGGCTAAATGACACCCCTGGGGAATACAGTGATGTTAGGTTTCTTTGTGAGACTCTTTTGATCTTTTTAAACCAGATTCTTAGCATGGCTTGAGCCAGATCTGTTCCTCATCCCCTTTTTTCCAAAGAGGATGGTGCACCCACAATTTTACCATATCATATTGGAATCTCAGTCCTGAAGATGGTCCACTCTTTGTAAATAAGTTGGATTTTCCTCATGATGTGTGTGGGTTTTTTTTTTTTAATTTCAATGTTATTTTTTCGAGACAGAGTTTCGCTCTGTCACCTGGGCTGGAGTGCAGTAGCAGATTAGGGCTCACTGCAGCTTTGACTTCCCGGGCTCAAGCAATCCTTGTGCCTCAGCCTTCTGAGTAGCTGGGATTACAGGTGCACCACCACATCTAGCTGATTTTTTCTACTTTTTGTAGAGACCCAAAGCTTTGGGATTACAGGCATGAGCCACTGCACTGGGCCTTTATTTTTATTTTTAACCTTTTGACAAGACACACTTTCTATTAGAGCTGCTTTTTGCCTCCCTGGCTCAGTCTCCTGATGTAGAATAATTGTGTTGCTGATTTTCAGGTGAAAATGTTTAAACTGCTTCATTTGAGAATAAGTTTGAGTTTTAGTAAGCTGTAAAGCTATTTTATTTGGTTCACTGTCAATAAGACAAGTACACACAAAAAAGTGAAAATGCAGCACGTTTCAAGTGTAATCCCCTTTGGAATTTTTCCAAAGTCTTAGTATATGTCTTTGTGACACAAAAACATAGATGGGACAGGTAAATAAAATGTTCCTAGTTGCATAGCTGTTACTGTGCTTCAAAAATAAATCAGTTTTACCACTGTTGGATTCTTTATTGTCAAATTGTCTATTAGTTTCTCCTACTGGCTTTCCCCCTAGATTGGTCTGTCCTGTTAAAAATCGTGGGTGTAGGCTGGGTACGGTGGCTCACGTCTGCAATCCCAGCATTTTGGCCGATTTCATGAGGTCAGGAGCTTGAGACCAGCTTGGTCAACATGGTAAGACCCTGTCTCTACTAAAAACACAAAAATTAGCTGGGTATGGTGGTGCACACGTGTAATCCCAGCTCCTTGGGAGCCTGAGGCAAAAGAATCACTTGAACCCGGGAGGCAGAGGTTGTAGTGAGCTGAGATCACGACACTGCACTCCAGCCTGGGCGACAGAGTGAGACTGTCTCTAACAGACAAACAAACAAAAACAAAGTGTGTGTGAAGAAGACAGGCTGTGGCTGGTCTCAGCAGCTGTGGGTCCATGTTCTTTCACCTGGGGGGATGTGAGGGGCTCAAATCTACCTCTTCCAGGAGCAGCAGTGAGGCCACGGTGAGGACCTCCCTTTGCTGGATGTGCAGGAGGCTGTTCCCAAGGACGCAGGCTGCTTATCCATTTCCTAGACCTCGAAAATCCTCATTACAACTATGAAGCCTTCTAATAGAAGCCGCTCTTCTAGTTTAAGCCTGCCGCAGAGCTCTCCTCGACTGATCAAACCTGAGGCTTGTGCTGTCCTGGGTTTGCCCTAGGGCAGCTTCCCAGAGGTCTGTGGAAGGGGGATTGGGGCGGAACTGCAGAATGTCAGGGGTTGAGGGGTAGAAGCAAGACAAGCCACTCTAGTTGGCATTGTTCCAAATAAAATGGATCCAGTTTTGGTTTGACATTGAGCTCAGCTGAGGAGCTGTGCTCCAACTGTGGCTGGCATGAGATGAGGCCACAGAGGCTCCAGCTTCTGGGGAAAAAGTCCACCTATGGGGTGGGGTGGGGAGAAGACCATAGAAGTCAGGGGTCGGGGGAGGGAGGCATTAAGGTAAAGAAGACACAAGATCGGGGCGATTGAGAGAGGGGTTCTGGGAACTGGAGCAATTCCTTGGAATCACAGATCCTACCAGGAGGGATTGTACAGAGCCAGGACCAGCGATATAATCTGTGGGACTCTGTGCAAAATCAAAATGCAAGCCTCCCTGTTCAAAATGTGTAACAATTTCAAGATGCCAGCAGAGTATGAAACCAAACACAGGTTCCAGTCTAAGCGTAGGGCCCTGTGCCAATGCACAGGTCACATGCCCAGGAATCCAACCTGCCTGGAGTTACCTAAAAGACAAGCAAGAGAACATTCTCAGTGCCGAGTGTATTCAGAACAAAACTGAAAGAAGTCAGAGGCCAAGACGCATGTACCTCATAGCTAGAAAAGGCCATGGCATCGGCGCAGGTGCTGGTCCCCAGCCTCTATCTGAGGGTCTGCCCGCTGCAGCTACCCAAGGACTAAGTGGGGCTCCCTTGACTTTCCCTGGAAGGGACTAGAGGGGAGAAATCAAGGGACTTGGGCAAATCACGCTCTGAATCGTTCACTTCAAATGAGTGAGCGCTGCAGTAGGGGTAGCTCTAGAATTATCCTAGTTTGTATTAGCCAAGGCTCCTGGCTACAAGTGTGGCTCACAAAACCAAATGGCGGGAGCCAGGGGTGGAGGGCAGCTGTGGAGCTGACTGGCATTAGAGCCTCAAAACTCTGTCAGGACTCTTGTCTGTTAACTTCTGTACCTGTTTTTTTTGTTTATTCTCTCCTTCCAAGGTTTTTCCTGCACAATGAGAGCCATTCTCGCGGCCGGCTTAAGCACACATCTTTCCAACTAAAGGACTCAACAGAAGGTTTCAGAAAGATCCCAGGGAAGGATTCTGATTGGCCTGGCTTGGGTCTCGTGCCCACCCTGGACCAATCACCACGGGATAAGGAAGTACTACAATTGGTCCAGCCTGGATCTCGGGCCCACCTCTGGCTAGGATGAGGACATATCTGGGCTTGTCACCTCATAGCCGAACCCACATGGCTGGTGGGAGCTTGGAGAAGGGAGAGGAGCAGTGTCCTCAAAGAAGGGGGAACACTGTTTAAGCAGACGACACACATGGCCACGGCAATGTGCAAACCTGGGCACTGTGGCAAGGCTCGGGATGGCCCCACCCTCCTCCACCCTCGACGCTGGTCCTATTTGAGAAAGGGGCGGCTGGGTTAGGAAACCCTTGTTTTTCCATCCATAGACAACACGGTCTTCTGTGGGAGGAAAGTGGAAGGGCCGCTGCCACAGAGCCAGAGGTATCATCATGTTAACCTCGCCAATGCTGGGACTGTGGCCCGAGGACCCCTCCGGTGGCACACCACCAAAAACCCCTGTTGGGGAGGAAGAGGCTCTGCAGAGTCAGAAGGTGACTTTGAGTCACTTCTGAACAGATGTCCTCTAAGCTCAAGAAGCTCCTGGAATCACAGTAGTTCAGCCCAGCTGCTGGTGGCTGGGCTGAAAATGGGGGCTGGGGCCTGACCCAGCTGGGTAATTAATTTGTCCTGAGTTCTTGGGGACAGCTCTCTGTCCTCATGGAGGAATGCCACACCCACCCCAATGCCCAGAAACAGGAAACATGCTGGGTAAATGAACAGAAAGGCAAATGGGTCCAGTGCTCAGAAGCCACCTGAACACTGTGCTTATTAACTGGCTGGCTGACATGGACTGACTGACTGTGATGGGCTGCCTGGCTGACACTGATTCACTGACACTGTCTGACTGGCTGGCTGACACTGATTGACAGACTGACACTGACTAATTGACAAACACTGATTGACCAACTGTCTAGCAGACACTTATAATGTTAGCCAACTGACACTGACTCACATTGGCTGACTGACACTGGTAGACTGACACTGGCTGACTGACACTAGCTGACACACTGGCTAACACTGACTGACACTGGCTGACACACTGGCCAACTGACACTAGCTGACTGACACTGGCTGACACTGACATACTGGCCAACTGACACTAGCTGACACTGGCTGACACTGACACTGATACTGGCTGACTGACATGGGCTGACATACACTGGCTGACTGACACTGGCTGTCTCTGGCTTATTGACACTGACTGACACTGGTGGACTGATACTAGTGGGTTGACACTGGCTTACACTGGCTGACTGACACTAGCTGACACTGACTGACACACTGGCTGACACTGGCTGATACTGGCTGACACACTGGCTGGCTGACACACTGGCTGGCTGACACACTGGCTGGCTGACACTGACTGACACTGGCTGGCTGACACACTGGCTGGCTGACACACTGGCTGGCTGACACACTGGCTGGCTGACACTGGTTGACACTGACTGACTGACACTGGCTGGCTGACACTGGCTGACACTGGCTGACACTGGTTGACACTGACTGGCTGACACTGGCTGAGTGGCACTGGCTGACAAGGCTGAAGTGTGGTCAGGACCTGTGGCTGGCTGTTGAGAGTGATTACTCAAATAGAATTAGCAAATCACAATGGTTTTGACTTTGCCTGCCATCAGTCTTGCTCTTGAATGTAACATGAGTGTGATGACACCAAGCCACAGTAAGCCTCCAAGATTAGGCTTCACAGCGGCCATTCCTGAATAAAGCGGTTACAGAAGCATTTCTCCCAAAATGAAGCACAGGAGAGGCTGAGGTTCCTCCTCTAACAGGTGAGTTCCCTGTCTGGCTCCTTGTTCTCTCTCAGACAGGGGCTGTCTCCAGCTCAGTTTTTCGAGCTCTGACGTCACACCGGTCGCCTCCTCTGCAGTCCTCTGGGCTGTGTTTTGCTCCATCATGACCCCTTTGCTCTCCTACCTTCTCCATGTGTAACCCCCATGCCCCTCAAGCCTCCCCATCCTTCACAGCCCTCCCCTCCACCCTTCCTCCAGGGCGTCTGTCCAGGCCGTTCCAGCGCCAGGAGCCCCACTTCTTCTCAGAATGTGTCAAAGCTGTCCTTTCAGGGCAGAACTGGTCCCCTCTGCTCTGCGGCACCCTGGCAACAGTTTTGCTTTGAACGGTTACTTGTGCATTGTGCAAGGGGGAAACCCTGCAAGAGCTGAGGCAAGGTCTGAGGCCTCAGTCTGTTCTCATATAAATATTGAATTAGAAAAGAATTAGAGATACAGTTACATAGTTATTCCTATATTAATCATAATCACATAGCTATTCACATGTAAGCATAAATATATACATATAGACAATTGTATAATCTTTAGTTTTACTAATAAGTCTCAGGTCATGAAGTGTGGAACTGAAGTGGCATTGGGAAAGAGGTGACCCTAAGGCAAGATGCTCTAAGTCCTCTGTCACGCCCGCATAAGGGCTGCTGAGGACACCTGGGCTGCACGGCAGCGTCAGTGCTGTGAAAGCACCCGCTGTTTAGCCAGCTAGGGAAGGAGACATCCAAAATGGCTGAGAAAACTCTGCTTCTCCAGGCTCTTATGGGAGGCCTGGCGGCTGTCAGGGAGGCCTGCAGACATCCAGGGGCTTCACTGTCTCTGCGTGATCTGTGCTTCAGTGCACGCTCCATGTCCACCTCATGCTCCGCTTCTGCACCTGGTTCCTCTCTTTCTTCTAAGATAACAATTAGTAATAGTAATATAAATTTTAATGCCTTGATACTCTTGACAAATATGAAAAAAGTGCTGACACTTGAGGTTTTCTTCTCGCCTTGGCTACTTGAAAATCCTGAGCCCCTGTCTCCAAGACACATGACTTACCTGACCCTGTCACTGACCACCATTGCCTCACCCTACCTACCTACCCCCTGCTTTGTACTCAATAAAAGTCAGAGTGTCCAGGCACTCGGGGTCACTGCCGGACTCATGCTTTGGTTGGCAGTGGACCCCTGGGCCCACACTCTCTTTTCTCTATGTCTTGTGTCTTTATTTTCACAGTTTCTTGTTGCCATACCTATAGAGAGGGACTCACAGGACCCTGTAGAGCTAGACCCTGTCGTGCATGATTGAACTTTTCCCTTGCACATAGGCTGGACTTTCCACCTGGGCCACGCACACTTGGAGGGATGGGATTCCATCTCAGCCTTGTTCCTGCATCAGCCCTGGGGCTGGTCAGTCAGGACAAGCGAGGTGTTCTCAGAAACAATGCAGCCCTGACTCCCAGTAGGTCTGACCACTGAGCTGGTTATGGTTTGTGCTGGATGTCCCTTGTAGGTTGGCAAGATTTCGCCATTGCACTCCAGCCTGGGCAAGAAGAACAAAACTCCATCTCAAAAAAAAAGTTTCATATAATCTCTTTTTTTATTAAAAATGTTTATTATAGAAAAAAACCAAGGGAATTCACTAAAAGATTATCAGAGGATATCTGGATAGTGGGATTACGGTTACAGGTGATCCTCTCCCCCTTTTGGTCTCTATTTTTCTAAATCTCTGTATTTAATAACTTTGGTAACATGAAAAAATTTTACTAAACAATGCTGTATTTAAAAGTATAAAATACACATTCATTTTTCAGAAGATTCAGTCATCGTTGTAAAAAATTGTTGGCCAGAATGTAGCCATTGTAAAATGCAGGCATCTTGCAGTGCCACCTGATAATACCAACGTGGATCCCTTTAGGCCGCTTTCCATACGTACCTGCATGCGTCCCGCATATTTCGTAGAAAGAAACTCCTGACGGGCCAGGCCCCTGGGTAGCACCGGGGCTGTCAGATCTGAACCCACGTGCACAGTCCAGGTGAGTGGCGTGCCTGGTCGCGCTGCTAGAAAATCCTCTGCGGGCCCTGGCTCCTGGGGCGGGGAGCGAAGCATCTTGGAAGGCTTCTCGCGGAAGCTGCCTGCCTGCAAGCTGCAGTGGCTATTGAAGGAGGACCTGCCACCCTGCAGCCCCCAGGGCCACAAACACTGTCCTGGGTCCGGCATTAGGGATTGTGCTGTCACCAGGGCAAGGAGATAGCCTTCAGTGTGGATACTTGGCCCCGGGCCTCAGGGTCTGTCTCTTGGGAGAGGAGGAGGAAGATATCCCTGTTCTCTGCTTGAGCTCTTTGAATTGATTCGGCTCCAGGGATTTTTTTTTTTTTTTGGCCCAGTCATTTTTAAAATAGCTCTTCAGGATCTGTTTGTGGCAAAGGCAGTTGATTTATGGCTTTGCTGACCTTTGCTTTGTTGTCAAAGCTCTGCCTGGGGTCGTGGGGAGGGTTTCCTTTGTTTATTTACCCAGAGTGCTTTAGCAGCCTCCGTGCCAAGAGGTTTCCTTATTTCTTCCTTCCTAAGACCTGACCGCATGGCCCCTGCCATCAGGGTTCACACCCTGGGAGGGGCTCAGCCTCATATTTCATACAGAATGGCAGTTATCCCGTGGACGCCCTGGGCCGTGTCATTCATATTCCTTGGCCTGCAATCCTCACTGCGAATCCCCGGGGAGAGTCCCCAGAGCTGCGTGTCTCCTCCGCCCTGCTGCGCGCCGCCTGGCCTCTTCCCACCCCTTCTTGGGCTCCTGGCCCTCCACAGCGGAGGGGCTGAGGAAGGGCGGATGAGTTATTTTTACTATTAATTTTGACAAGGCAGCCTCCTCACGGTCTGTGGGTGCAGCCGGGGCCGCAGCACCCCTGGGCCGCTGGGCTGGTTTGCAGGGAAGGAGGGCTGGGGCAGGTGTCGCGATCCTGAGCCACCCTGCGCCTGGTTCTTTGGGCCAGTAGGTGAGGGCGGTGTACTTTTGTGCGTGGCTGTGTCCATTCGCGGTGTAGTAGAGACTGGAGGAAACTCAGAGGTCCTGAGGAGACACCTGTCCCGGGAGGCTGAGCCACTTGCTCAAGGCACAGGGGGAGTTTGTGACCCCGGGGCCTTTCTGTCAGTTTAGGGGTTTCTGAAAAAATGTCCTGGTTCATTGACTCATGTATCCAGCATGCTACTTCAGGCCCTTGTCACACACCCTCTGTTCTAGGACCTGCGGACAATCCTGTCATCACAGAGCTTGCTTTCTGGCTCAAAGCAAAGCTTGGGTTCATTGTGCACATTCTTTCTGCCCGGGGTCTGGATCACCGTGGGACCCCCACAGCAGCCTTTGGGATGCACACCGTTCATTCCGTCTCACAGAAGAGAAAATAGAGGTGCCGGAAGCCACTTCCCAAGGTCGGTTTTGTACTGTCTTTATGGCTACTTAGGCTAAAAAGAATTCACTGTAAATAGTATCCATGAATCTGTAAGTAACTCTAGGAGCTGGGCGTGGTGGCTCACGTCTGTAATCCTAGCACTTTGGGAGGCTGAGGCAGGCGGATCACCTGAGGTCGGGAGTTCAAGACCAGCCTGACTAACATGGAGAAATCTTGTCTCTACTAAAAATACAAAATTAGCCTGGCATGGTAGCAGGTGCCCGTAATCCCAGCTACTCCAGAGGCCGAGGCAGGACAATCGCTTGCACCCAGTAGTCACAGGTTGCAGTGGGCCATGATCATGCTACTGTACTCCAGCCTGGGCAATAAGAACAAAACTCTGACTCAAAAAAAAAAAAAAATGCTCATGCATGGCTAAGGAAGGAAATAAATTTTTTTAAAAAAGGAACTCTAATCTGCATGAAAAGTTGGTTGGTTAGCATTTGAAGGGGGTTTCTCTCCAGAGGAGGGACCTTAGGGGCCTAATAACTTACAGAAATAGATGCTGGAATCTTGTTAATTAGCAGAAAGGACATGAGAAATAATTTTTAATTGTTGAAAAGAGTTCAATTCACATATTTGAATTGATATTCAAAATATGTGCTTAGTTGGCACAGGCCTCAGACCTACACACGAATCTGTAAATGTCTGCCAGCAGTGCTTTGGTGCCTTCCTTCCTTCCTTCCTTCCCTCCTTCCTTCCTCCCTTCCTTTCTTCCTTCCTTCCTTTCTTGTCTCACTCTGTCGCCCACGCTGGAGTATAGTGGTGCGATCTTGGCTCACTGCGGCCTCCACCACCAGGGTTCAAGCAATTCTCCTGCCTCAGCCTCCCGAGTAGCTGGGATTACAGGCACAAGCCACCATGCCCGGCTACTTTTTGTATTTTTAGTAGAGACGGCGTTTCACCATGTTGGCCAGGATGGTCTTGATCTCCTGACCTTGTGATCCACCCTCCGCGGCCTCCCACAGTGCTGGGATTACAGGCATCAGCCACCATGCCCGGCCTGGTCTCTTTCTTTTGCAGGGAGAATGAACTGAGGCTGGGGTAGGTGGGGGAAAAATGAAGGGTTGGTGGACCCGGGATTCCAGCTGCTTTTCAGCTTCTGAGCTGCCTCTCCTCACTGACCTCAGCAAAACAAAACAAAATTAACCTCCAATTCCACCCCCCACCCAGCTTGAATCAGGAAGAAATAGAAATCCTGAACAGATCAACAACAAGCAATGAGCTTGAATCAGTAATAAGAAATCTCCCAACATTAAGAAGCCTAGGACCCAATGGAGTCACAGCTGAATCCTACTAGACATTCAAAGAAGAATTGCTATTAATCCTACTGAAACAATTCCAAAAGATCAAGGAGGAAACCCTCCCTAACTCATTCTACGAAGTCAGTATCACCCAGATAACAAAGGACATAACAAACTACAGACCAGTACCTTTGATGAACATAGATACAAGAATCTTCAACAAAATACTAGCAAAGTGAATCCAACAGCACATCAAAAGGCTAATTTACCATGATCAAGTGGGTTCCCTCCCAGGGACGCAGGGATAGTTCAACAAACGCAAGTCAATAAGTGTGATTCACCACATAAACAGAGTTAAAAACAAAATCTTATGATTATCTCGATATATGCAGAAAAAGCATTCCATAAAATTCACCATCACTTAATGATAAAAAACCTCAAAAACTAGACATAGAAGGAACATAGCTCAAAATAATAAATGCCATATACAACAAACCCACAGCCAACATCATTCTGAATGAGGAAAAGTTGAAATCATTCCCCCAAAGAACTGGAACAAGACCTGGATGCCCACTTTCACAACTTCTATTCAACGTGGTACTGAAAATCCTAGCCAGAGTAATCAGGCAAGAGGAAGAAATAAAGGGCATCCAGATTGGAAAAGAGGAAGTCAAACTATCTCTGTTTGCCATGATATGACCTTATGCCTGGAAAATCCCAAAGACTCATCCAAAAGTCACCTAGATTTTATAAATGAATTCAGAAGAGTCTCAGGTTACAAAATCAGTGTACACAAATGAGTAGCACTGCTATATGCCAACAATAACCAAGCTGAGAGTCAAATCAAGAACGCAATTCCTTTTATAATAGCTACCAATTAAAAAAAAACCTAGGAATATACTTAACCAAGAAGATGAAAGGTCTCTACAAGGAGAACTATGAAAGAAAGTAGATGAAATAAATCATAGATGACATAAACAAATGGAAAAACATCCTATGCTCATGGATTAGGAGAATCAATATTGTGAAAATGACCATACTGCCCAAAGCAATCTATAGATTCAATCCAATTTCTATCAAAATACCAAGGTCATTTTTCACAGAATTAGAAAAATCTTCAACCTAAAATTCACATGGAACCAAAAAAGAGCCCATAGAGCCAAAGCAATCCTAATAGAAAAGAACAAATTACATTACCCAACTTCAAATTATATATTACAAGACTATAGTAGCCAAAACAGCATGGTACTGATACAGAAATAGACACATCGACCAATGCAACAGAATAGAGACCCTAGAAATAAAGCCAGATACTTATATCCAACTAATCTTCAAAAAACACACACTGGGGAAGGAATATTCTATTCAATAAATTCTGGGGAAAAAATTGGATTGCTACCTGTAGAGGAATGAAACTGGATTTCCATCTCTCACTGTATACAGAAATCAACTCAAGATGGATAAAAGACTTAAAACTAAGACCTGAAATCGTAAAAGTTCTAGAAGAAAACCTAGGAAAAACTTTTCTGGACAGGCCTAGGCAAAGAATTTATGATTATGACTCCAAAAGCAAATGTAACAACAACAAAAAATGGGACCTAATTAAACTAAAACGCTGCAAAGAAATAATCAACAGAATAAACAGACAACCTACAGAATGAGAGAAACTATTTGCATACTATGCCTCTGACAAAGCACTAATATCCAGAATCTACAAGGAACTAAAACAAATCATCAAGAAAAAACCCCAAATAATCACATTAAAAAGTGGGCAATGGCATGAACAGACATTTCTCAAAAAAGACATGCAAGTGGCCAACAAATATATGAAAAAATGTTCAACATCATTAATCATCAGAGAAATGCAAATTAAAATTACAATGAAATACCACTTTATAGCCAGAACAGCCACTATCAAAAAGTCAAAAAGCAATAGATGTTGGCACAGATGTGGTAAAAAAGGAATGGCCATCCTCTGCTGGAGGGAATGTAAATTAACACAACCTCTAAGGAAAGCAGTATAGAGATTCTCAAAGAACTAAAAGTAGATCTATCATTCAATCCAGAAATTTCACTACTGGGGATCTACTCAAAGGAAAAGCAGTCATTAAAAGAAAAAAAAAAAGACACCTGCACGTTTTTATGTTTATTGCAGCACAATTTACAATTGCAAACACATGTAGTCAACCTAAGTGCCCATCAAATGAGGAGTGGTTTTAAAAAATGTGGTGTCTGGCTGGGAGTGGTAGCTCTGGTGGCTCACACCTGTAATCCCAGCACTTTGGGAGGCCGAGGTGGGTGGATCACTTGAGGCCAGGAGTTCAAGACCAGCCTGGGCAACATGGCAAAACCCAGTCTCTACTAAAAATGCAAAAATTAGCTGGGCATGGTAGCATGCACCTGTAATCCCAACTCCCCCACTCTAGCCTGGGTAACAGAGTGAGGCTCTGTCTCAAAAAAAAAAAAAAAAAAGGGGTGTGTATATTCCATGGAATACTACTCAGCCACAAAAAAGAATGAAATAATGTCTTTTGCAGCAACTTAGTTGGAGCTGGAGGTCATTATTCTAAGTGAAGTAACGAAGGAAAAACCAAATACCGTATGTTCTCACTTATAAGTGAGAGCTAAGCTATAGGTATGCAAAGGCATGCAGAGTGGGGTAATGGACGTTGGAGAAAGGGGGAAGGTGGGAGGAGGATGAGGGATTAAAAATCACCTAGTGGGTACAATGTACCATTTGGATGATGGGTAAAATCAAAGCCCAGACTTCACCACTATACAGTTCATCCTCATAACCAAAAACCACCTGTATCCCTAAAGCTATCCAATTAAAACAGTTTTAAAAAACATAAAATATTTTCAAGAGTACCCCCCATTACAAAACCCCCAAATCCTATTTTTGCTTCTTTCTCAACTCCCTTTCCCTACTGCAACATGAATAAAGTGGCCACAGCCCAGCACTGCAGGGTCTCCACATCCAGAAGGTGTGCTGAGCACACAGCTGCCTCCGAAGCTGCTTCTGTTAACCCATTACTGGGAATGAGTAGAAGGTCCGACCCCCGAGCCAAGTGCGTTGGGTCATGCCTGTAATCCTAGCACTTTGGGAGGCCAAAGCAGGCAGATCACCTGAGGTCAGGAGTTCAAGACCAGCCTGATCAATGTGGTGAACCTCCGTCTCTACCAAAAATACAAAATTAGCTGGGCGTGGTGACGCATGCCCTGTGATCCCAGCTACTTGGGAGGTTGAGGCAGGAGAATCTTGAACCTGGGAGGCAGAGGGTGCAGTGAGCTGAGATTGGGCCATTGCATTCCAGTCTAGTCCACAAGAATGAAACTAACTCTGTCTCAAAAAAAAGAAGACGGTTTGACCCCCCACCTACCACCCTCCAGCCATTCTTTCTGTTCACTGGAGCCTGGGTGTGGGGAAGGGAGGGGAAAAAGTTAGAAAGTCCAAGAGAAAGATAAAAGCAGATCATGTAGAAATGTCTGCTCTAGTTTGTTTTTATTTGCTGTTCTGACACCCTCCTGCTTACCCTCTAGAAGTCCAGGAGAGGGGGCAAACGAGGTAACAACACAGCACCCAAGCAGGGGTGGCTGGGTCCCTATTTATCCTTATAGTTTTTTGTCCCTTTTCATAGAGCACAGGTGTTTGTTTCTTTCTGTTTTTTTGTTTTTCAGACAAAGTTTCACTCTTGTTGCCAAGGCTGGAGTCCAGTGGTGTGATCTCGGCTCACTTCAACCTCCACCTCCCGGGTTCAAGTGAGTCTCCTGCCTCAGCCTCCTGAGTAGCTGAAATTATAGGTGTGCACCACCACACCCAGCTAATTTTTGTATTTTTTGTAGAGATAGGGTTTCACCATGTTGGCCAGGCTGTACTCGAACTCCTGACCTCAAGTGATCCACCTGCCTTGGCCTCTTGAATTGCTGGGATTATAGGTGTGAGCCCCTGCGCCCAGCTTTTAGCACAGGTTTTTAACCTTGATTTTTATTTTTATTTTTGGGATCTGGTGAGATCTGTGGACCCATTTAGAGATTGTAAACAACCCTAATTAAATTGAAACACAGTTATCGAAATGTTAAAATGACAAATTTTGGATCTAGTACTATATTTGTTTTAGTGTTGGTGCATGAAGTAACAAGATCTCGTAGGATGTAATACTTCCTCATTATGAATGATGCATGTAACTCCTCATGTAATTTCAAATAAGTGATGAACATAAGTGATATGTGAGATATCTGCACCAACTATAATGTGATATGAAAGTATTTGTGATTTGGCAACAAAGCCACAGGCACTGCTAATAAATATCATGGTGGTTTGTTACCTACATTTATAATGGAAGAAAATGCTAAATTTCAGTTAGAAGTTCAAGTTTCTGAATTGTCACTGGTCAGGGGAAGGGAACGAGTTTGGCCAAGACCAAGTAAGACCTGTCTTAGTGGGGATGTGGTCAGCTCCCCTGAGCCATGTGACAGCATGCAGGAGAGAGGGATTTCTGAGGCGTGATTTGGGGGCGAGCAGACCTTTCCTGGGACCACGTCCGGGAATGAGGAGGCAGTTTTGTCTTCTCTGTCTCTGTTCCCCAGATCGGAGGATCGAGCGCCTCGTGGGCTTCCCATCCCCTGCAGCACGGGACCTTCTCCCAAGTCCAGAGGACCCTCAGCAGCCCCAGTCATAATGACAAGAGGCTGGGCACCGTGGCTCACACCTGTCATCCCAGCACTTTGGGAGGCCAGGACGGGCAGATCACCTGAGGTCAGGAGTTTGAGACCAGCCTGGCTAACATAGTGAAACCCCCATCTCTATCAAAAATACACACACACACATACACACACACGCACACACACACACACACACACACACACACACACACACACACACACATTAGCCAAGCATGGTGGCAGCTGTAGTCCTCCCTACTCAGGAGGCAGAGGCATGAGAATCACTTGAACTTGGGAGGTGGAGATTGCGGTGAGCCGAGATTGCACCGCTGCACTCCAGCCTGGGCAACAGAGTGAGATTCCATCTCAGAAAAACCAAGAACCAAAAAACCCACAAGAATCCATGTCTTCCTTTTGTTTTACACTATATCAGTTACAAAAATTCTATCTATTATTTCACCTGTCATTTTTGTTACACATACTTTCCATACAGCCTCTTAGGGGGCCAGTATCATCATTTTATTCAGTAATGGAGCTACTTAATTGTTTTAAAGTTACAAAAAAAGATGATTGAATGTTAATGGAAAAAGTATGAAATAGACACCCAAATCTTTTCCATTAATTCCTCCATCTTAATCTGGGTCCACATCATGGCACCCATTCAGAATGGCTCATAAAATTGAGATTCAGGACAAATCTTTTTTTTTTTCCCCAACATTATATTTGGTAAAAATGAGTTAAGAATGACAGACTTTTTTCTTTTTTCTTTTTTTTGAGACCGAGTTTCGCTCTTGTTGCCCAGGCTGGAGTGTAATGGTGCGATCTCGGCTCACTGAAACTTCCGCCTCCTGGGTTCAAGCGATTCTCTGCCTAAGCCTCCCGAGTAGCTGGGATTACAGCTGCCCACCACCACACCCGGCTAATTTTGTATTTTTAGTGGAGGCGGGGTTTCTCCACGTTGGTCAGGCTGGTCTTGAAGTCCTGACCTCAGGTGATCTGCCCACCTTGGCCTCCGAAAGTGCTGGGATTATAAGTGTGGGCCACCACACTTGGTAGAATGACTTTTAATTTTTATTTATTCAATTTTAAATTTTAGATTCAGGGAGCTCATGTGCAGGTGTGGTACATGGATATATCGTGTGACGCTGAGGTTTGGGCTTCAATTAAACCCCATCACCCAAATAGTGAACACAGCACCCAAAACGTGGTTTTCAGCCCTTGCCCATCCCTCTCCCTCCCTTCTTTCGGAAACCCCAGTGTCTATTGTTTCTGTCTTTGTTTTTCTTTGTTTTGGAGACAGGGTCTTGCTCTGTTGACCAGACTGGAGTGTTGTGGCGTGGTCACAGCTGCCTGTACCCCTGACCTCCTGGCCTCAAGCAATCCTCCTTCTTCAGCCCCTTAAGTAGCTAAGGCCGCAGGTACATGCCACTATATTTTTGTTTTTATTTTTTGTAGGGACAGGGTCTCACTGTGGTGCCTAGGCTGGTCTCAAACTCCTGGCCTCAAGCCATCCTCCCACCTCCGCTTCCCGAAGTGCTAGGATTACAGGCCTGAGCCACCATGCCTGGCCTATTGTTTGCGTCCTTTTTTTTTTTGAAACAGAGTTTCAGTCTGTCACCCAGGCTGGATTGCAATGGTGCAGTCTTGGCTCACTGCAACCTCTGCCTCCTGGGTTCAAGCAATTCTCTGCCTCTGTCTCCTGAGTAGCTGGAATTACAGACATGTGCAACTACAACTGGCTAATTTTGTATTTTTAGTAGAGACAGGGTTTCTCCATGTTGGTCAGGCTGGTCTCGAACTCCCGACCTCAGGTGATCTACCCACTTCACCTCCCAAAGTGCTGGGATTACAGGTGTGAGCTACTGCGCCCAGCCCATTATTTGCATCATTAGCTCTGTGTGTACCTATTGTTTTACTCCTACTTGTAAGTGGTGTTCTGCTTCTGTGATAATTCACTTAGGATAATGGTCTGCAGCCACATCTATGTTGCCACAAAGGGAAACCCCATTTCTCTATCCAGTCCTCCACTGATGAGCACCTAGGTGGATGCTGTGGCTTTGCTGTTGTGAATAGTGCTGCCATGAACATGTGAGTGCAGGTGTCTTTTTGGTAGAGCAATGTCTTTTCCTTTGAGTATATACCCAGGAGTGGGATTGCTGGGGTGAATGGTAGTTTTATTTTAGTTCTTTGAGATATCTCCAAACTGCTTTCCACAGGGGCTGAGTAATTTACATTTCCACCAAGAATGTATGAGCATTTTCTGTTCTCTGCCATATTGCCAACATCTTTTATTTTTTGACTTTTAAATAGTAGCCAAGAATGACTGACTTTTTAGATGATCACACAGTGTGCACACAAATATTTCACAAGACTATAAACAAGCAACATTTCATAAGCTTTTCTAAGTAAAGATAGTCATTGCTAAAAACAAGCTTCCAAAAATGGTGCACTAAAACTAGGAAGGAAATATACTGCAATACAGACAACTTACATTTGTGTGGCACATTGGCCTTCACCAAGCACATTCCACCTACTGTATCATGTGCTTTCCATATTAATTCACGGTGCTGTGAGGTAGGTTATGAGTCCTATTTTGTGGATAAACTCATGGGGTGACTTGCCCAAGGCCATTCAGCTGGTTAGTATTGGGTTCCAACTGTGAAGGACAGGGACCAATCCAGGGATGTCTCCATTACACCTGTGAGCAGTGGTGGGATAGGGCTTTTTTGCTACCTGCTGCTCTGTGGCTGAGTGCACCCGCCTTGGCACCAGGTAGTCTAGTGCTGATCTTAGCTCTACCTCCTACCTCTGCTGTGTGTCCTTAGGAAAGTATCTTAGCTTCTCTGAACCTTAATTTTCTCATCAGTAAAAAGAGTGCAAGAAGTATCTGGCATATTGGATCATCAAGGAGACTAAAGGAGCTGCTGTAAATAGAGCCCCAATGCAGGGCTTGGCAGAATTACTGCACACAATGTTGGCAATTATCATTATATTGTTATCCAAGTGAATTATGAAACTAATTGAAGGAAGTGAGGAGGGGATGCTCTGTAGCCTCTGCGACACAACTCTTGCTCCATGAAGATACTGACTTTCAGTAATTGATTTTAATTTTTATTATTTATTTTGTTTTATTTTATTTTTTGAGACTGAATCTCACTCTGTCTCCCAGGCTGGAGTACAGTGGTGCAATCTTGGCTCACTGCAACCTCTGTCTTCCAGGTTCAAGTGATTCTCCTGTCTCAGCTTCCCGAGTAGCTGGGATTACAAGCATGTGCCACCACACCCGGCTAATTTTTGTATTTTTAGTAGAGACGAAGTTTTGCTATGTTGTCCAGGCTGGTCTCGAACTCCTGACCTCAGGTGATCCTCCCACCTCGGCTTCCCAAAGTGCTGGGGTTACAGGTGTGAGCTGCTGTGCCTGGCCTGATTTTCAGTAATTCTGAAGCACAGAGTACACGAGCTGTTGATGATTTCACCGTCAAAACAAGTAAGCAGTCTGTTTCCTTAGTGGTCTGTTGTGCAGATTTAGAGAACTAATAAATGGCGTGGGAGGAGAAACGTATGCCTCATTGCATGGTGTGGTAACACGTGTGTGCAGGGCTAGAAATACTAGTATTATTGGGTCAGTTTTGTTCTTAGTCACATGCACATTCTTGGACATTTTGACATTCAGATGCCTCTTGGGGAATTAGAAAAATATCTCTAAAGTCTTGTCCAGCCCTAACATTCCATGATTTCCAAAAACCACCCCAACACATTTACATAGCATCACTGATCAACTTACTTTGAAATGGAAAATAGTATGCTCCCACTCCATGCAGTTTTTTCCTATCCGACGACGGAAATAGTTATCGCCCTCAAATCTCACTTCCAATGTGGGTTTGAGACATTATTTTTAAAAAGCTTCAAAGATTGCCTTAGTGTTGGCAAGGACACCGGGAGGGAGCCCTCCAGAACACAGGACTCCACTCCCTTAACTTCTGGAAGGGGGAAGGAAACACAGTGTAAATTCTCTGGCGAGGAAGGCGTTGGTTTGCTTCGGCTCTTCGAGAAAGGAGCGAATCAACTGTAATCCGCTCCTTTATTCTCTTTACAGAGTCGCTAGAAACAGGCTGCCCAACACACCCGGTGGTGTCCCTTCAGACCCAGGGACGCATGTCAGAACCTGCACCGACCATTAGGTGGCGCTGTTGTAGCACAACAAGCATTGACCTGGGTTGGCGACGATTCTGACACGGCTCCCGGTGGAACTGCCCCTGGCTCGCCCCGCCGTCATGGGGTGTCCACAAGCCTAGCAGCTCGAAACCCCTGGCCAGTAACAGTAAACAGCTGACGACGATGATGATAAAATACAGGAGAAAACACCTGCACTTGCACTCTGGCAGTTACAGCTCTTTGTGATGGAAGATGTAACAGCTGAGGCAAACTATATTTTTATTTAAAATTCATAATCAACTATTTTGAACATACATAACGTTTTATTTACGTATGAATGTTGTAACACATGTCTGAATTATTATTATTTTTATTTTTTATTTTAGACAGGGTCTCACTCTGTGGACCAGGCTGGAGTGCTATGGCACGATTTGATTTGCCTCACTGCAGCCTCCCCCTCCTGGGTTCAAGTGATTCTCCTGCCTCAGCCTCCGAGTAGCTGGGACCACGGGCATGCACCATCACACCCAGTTAATTTTTTGTATTTTTGGCCATGCTGCTCAGGCCTGTTTCAAACTCCTGAGCTCAAGTGATCCTCCTGCCTTGGCCTCCCAAAGTGGCTGGCTGCCTGACTTGAATTCTTTCCTTTTTTTTTGACACAGAGTTTCACTCTGTCCCCCAGGCTGGAGTGCAGTGGTGCGATCTTGGCTCACTGCAACCTCTGCCTTCCTAGTTCGAGCAATTCTCCCGCCTCACCTCCTGAATAGCTGAGACTACAGGTGTGTGCCCAGCTAATTTTTGTATTTTTAGTAGACACAGGGTTTTACCATGTTGGCCAGGATGGTCTCGATCTTCTGACTGTGTGATCCACCCACCTCAGCCTCCCAAAGTGCTGGGATTACAGGCGTGAGTCACTGCACTTGTCTTCCTGACTTGAATTTTAACACCTTGCCATGTTTGCATCAGCGTTTTGTTCCTTTTAATAATGATTTGTAATTTTCTCTACAAATGTATGGGTGCATATTTTATTAAAATTATTTCTGAGTGCCATGTAGATTTCTTACCACTATTGTTATTATGAATGGGTTCTTTTTTCTGCACAGTCTGTTACTGGTGTATTTATTTTTGTGTGAATAAACTTTGAATTCCCCAAATGCTTTATCTGTGTCTGTTGATAGCATTACATTTTTCTCTTTCATCTTTGCATATAGGATAAGCCAGTTAATTTTCTCCTTTAGCACTGACCAAAAACATTCTGTTTTTAAAAATAATATTATGGCCGGACACGGTGGCTCATGCCAGTAATCCCAGCACTTTGGGAGGTCAAGGCAGGTGGATCACTTGAGATCAGGAGTTTGAGACCAGCCTGGTCAACATGGCAAAACCCCGTCTCTACTAAAAATACAAAAGTTAGCTGGGCATGGTGGCAGGTGCCTATAATCCAAACTACTCAGCAGGCTGAGGCAGGAGAATTGCTTGAACCTGGAGGGCAGAGGTTGCAGTGAGCTGAGGTCACACCACTGCACTCCGACCTGGGCAAAAGAGCGAAACTCTGTCTCAAAAAGAAAAATGTGTACATGCACACACACACACACACACACACACACACACACACACACACACACACACACACACACACATATATAATAACATGAGCATTTCCTCATCTTCTTATAAACTCTGTAAGGATGATCTGTTGGAAGTACACTTTCCCCAGTGGAGAGGCTATGCTTAACTTATTGCACATGATGTCTCTCTTTTTTCGCTATTATAAATAAAAATACCTTTGGCATAAATTGACCCAATTAGGTGCAAGCAAAGTATGTGATATTTTAAGGCCTCTGATGCCTGTTCCCAAGCGGCTTTCGTGAAAGTTGTGCAAATGTACACCATTGCCAGCAAGACTTCCATCAAAACAATCCCCAAACCACTGTCATCAGCACACACCAGCAATGTGATAGGTGAAAAGCTTCAACCTCATTTTTTAAACTTTTTTTCCCCATAGGATTGTTAACACGTTTAATTCCTCTTTGGCGAATCATCTATTCAAGTATTTTTCCTACTTAGGTAGTCAAAATCTTGGTGTTTTAAATTTATTCATGGCAAGAACACCATACCTATTAAGAACAGCAATCTTTTGTCTGTTTTATTTGTTGTGAACGTTTTCCTATGTTTGCTTTTTAAAATTTGGCTGTTTTGATGTAGCGATGCTTCCATTCTCCCTTTTCCAGCACGTTCTCCTGCTCCGCCTGGCTGTGACTGCCGGCTCGGCGCTTCTTGTCTGGCTCCCTCCCACTGGCCATTTCACTCTGTGCTTGAACCATCATTGATGGGTGGCTGCCTCTCCCTGAGAACACACCACAGGGACCCGTTGCCCCTGACGGCTCTATTGGATGTCCCCCTGGCACCGTGCTGTTCCCATGTACCCACTGCTCTCTCTCTGTGTTCTCTAAATCCATGAATCATCAAGTGGCACTTGAGATGAAAACACGAAAGCAGGCGGGGTAAATGACTTGCCCCAAACTCTCTTCCTATTCAGACATCTACTTTCACAGCTTTCTCCGGATCCAGAACATTCCTAGGAAGAGCCATCCAGCCAATGCTATCCTGTGCCCTTATGAAGCCCTTTTTTCCTACTGCGCAGGCAGAATACAATTTAGGGCATGATCAGGCTACGGAGATATTTGAAAGGCATGAGGGCACAGCAGCTGCAGGGAGAGTGGAGCTGCTGTGGCTGCTGAGCTATACTGAGCCCCGGAGGGATAACAGAGTGAATGAGCAGTTTGAGGCTAGGTGTGAGAACTGGGGCCCTCTCTGTAGCTTCAAGGAGGCTTTTGTCTCCTGTAGTGAAGAGCTGACACAGCTGACCAGTGGACTGAGGATCTGATAGTCGCAGAACTTCGGGGATGTTTAAATACTCAGTCAAGGCTGCCCTGTTGTGCTGAGGTCATTCCTCTGGCTGGGAAACATGGCCTTCAGGGAGGGGATGGCACGTATACATAGATGCCTCGGAGGACGTGGGTTCTGCAGAGGCCTGGAGCCCTCAGAGCTTGCTGAGTTGGCCTACCCTTCCCTCACAAGAGGTGCCCTGTGCTGAGAGACCCCGCAGAGGCCCCTGCCATGCCACAGGTGCCTCCTCAGGAGCTGCACTCACGTCCTCTCCTGGCTGCCAAGCTACAGACAGGCTTCGATCCCAGCACACACCTGCCCCTGCCCAGGGAGGATGACAGTTGTCCTCTAAAGGGTCTGAGGGGTTGGCCAGCCTGTGCCTGCAGGAGCCAGGATATCACCTCTGAGATTGCATTTCGAGGGGGTTTGGTCAAGGAGGCCAGGATTGGATAAGCAAGAATCCATTGATTTGGGTGTGCATTTGGGGAACACAGGATTTAACACCCTGGCAAGGACTGCAGAGAATGGGGTAAACTCCTGCTACGGTTGGTGCTGTTGGAAGCCTGGAAGTGTGACAGGCAACACAGATCGAAGTGACAATACCTGAGTGGCTGTGACAGATGGACAGGAAGGAACAAAGAGCCTGAGGGGCCCACGCCTGCAATCCCAACGCTTAGGGAGGCTGAGGCGGGAGGATTGCTTGAGCCTGGGAATTTGAAGCTGCAGTGAGCTGTGATTGTGCCATGACACTCCAGCCTGGGTGGAAGAGTGATGCAGTCTCCAAAAAAAAAAAAAAAAAAAAAAAAAAAAAACCGCCCGAGGGGAGTGGCCATGCTGGAAATCATCTTACTGAGGCCAGAAGACCCCTAGTTGTGTTCCAGAGAGGGCTGGATGTCAGGAATGCCCTGATGAGGGCGACACTGACGTCACTAGGGTGATCTGTGGTGGCTTCCTCTGCAGCCCAGGGTTGGTGGTGGAAGGGATGGTTGCAGAGCTGGGCTCATTCATGGTCAGGCCCCACCTCACAGTATAAATGAGCTGCGGCAGCCCAACACCAGAATGCAGTGGCCCTGGCGCGCAGCCAGGCAGGAGTGGCGGAGGAGGTTATCACAGCATGACGACCCTAGAGGCCACATGGACGGGGGCCAGTGGGACGCTGCTTAACACCTACAACCAGAAAAAGGCAAGAGAGGAGCGCAGACAGCTCAGGGCAGCTGCAGCCACCCAGATAAAGTCAGGAGCCTTTCCTTGGTCATGGACCAGCATGTGTTCTCAGATCTGGGACCAATTAACTGAGGAGGTGGCCACATTCCTAGGAAGGAGGAGCCCATGACACTGTGTCACATGTATCCTGTACTGACCCCCACAGTCCTTCCCCAAAGGGACCCACGGCCATTGACTCAGGTGGCTGGACACTGGGAAGGGGAAATGCCCAGACATTTTGAGGACTGGTGGACACATGGTCTGCGCTGACACTGACATGCAAGGTCTCGAGTATCTTTGGGACCCTGTTGTTAGAGAGGTGACTTGCAGGGGTCGGGGTGGTAGGTGGAATCCCGGCTACAATTCGACTCTCAGTAGCCCGCTGAGCCTGGTCCCACCTGTGACCATTTCTGCAGTCCTTGAGTGTGTACTTGGAATGGATATATTTGGCAGTTGGTGTCACCACTACATGGGGTCGTTGGCCTGTGGGGCTCTCCATTCCCACTCGCCCCAACCCCCATCCCCTGCCGACAACATACATCGAAAACACCACTGCACCCCGGGAGAAATGGTGGAGATTAGTAACCCATGAAAGATGTAAAGAGTAAAGAGGTCATGCTCCTGTCATAGCTCCCTCCATTTAGCTGACCGGCCTGGCCCCTGTGGAAACCAGATAGACCCTGGTGAGACAGCATGGACTACTGCAGGCTCAACCCAAGAGTAGCCCTGACTTCAACTGTAGTGGCAGGTACAGTATTGTTAAAGCAAAATAAGAAGGCCCGGGGGACATGGTATGTAGCCTTCGAGTTCGCAAAGGTATCATTTCCTGTTCTAATTGGAAGAGAGGATCAGAAAGTTTGCATTCATGTTGGATGGACAACAATATTCACTACAGTTTCACCTCAGGGCTATGTGAATTCTCCTGCCATCATCTAAGCCAGAGAGGTCTGAACTGCCTGGTCTTCCTGGAGCAGCGCAGCGCCCAGGGCTGACTTCATGCATGCCCATCAGGTGGGAAGAGCTAACCGTGGCGAGTAAGCAAAATGTAGGTAAGACGCAGGCCCATCGGCAGGTGGGGGCAAACCCTGAGAAGATTCAAGGACATGCCACTTCAGGGAGCTGTTCGGAGGCCCAGCGGTCAGGGGTATGCCCGCATAGCTGCTCCCCACATTTAAAGACAAATTACTGTATCTTGCATCAACGGTCACACAGAAGAAAGCAAAGTGCCTGGTCTGTCTCTTTGGGTTCCGGAGGCAACACATTCCACACCCAGGAACACTTCTGCGCACACATACCAGGTGACATGAAAGGCTGTCATCCTCACGTGGGGTTAGGAGCAGAAGGGGTCTCCCTCGCAGGCCCAGGCTCCCACTAAGCAGCCCGGCCGCTTGGACTGTACCACCCAGCCAACCCTGTGGTGCGGAAGATGCCAGTGATGGAAAGAGATGCTGGGTAGAGCTTACAGCAAGCTCATGGGAGGATCCCAGCACAGAGCTCTGAACTCTGGGGAAGGCGGTGCCAGCCACAGCCAAGAATTAGCCTCCTTTTGAAAAGTAGCTCCTGGCATGTTATGGGCTCTTCATCACAGGGTACCGAGTGTCCAGGCATCCAGAAGTGTCTACGATGAGCTGGGTTCTGCCAGATGCACAAATCATAAAGTTCAATGGCCCCACCATCAGTCCACTTCAGGGCAGGGATGGTCCAGGCAGGATCAGGCCCAGCAGAATCAGATGGCACAAGGCTGCATGAGGGGGGCCCAACCCCGTCACTTCCAGTATCCCTTCCTCCGCTCACACCTGTGGCCACCAGGAGGGTCCTATACAACCAGTTGAGGAGAGGGACAGAGCCCAAACTTGGTTTAGGGGTGGGTTAGCTCAGCATATGGGTGCAAGCTGAAAATGCATGGTGACTACATTCCAGTGACACCCAGGGGTGGCTGTGTCAGTGGAGGAAACACTTTCTCTCTGGGTGGAACAGTGAGCAGTACCCTTGGCCAGAAATAAATGCCCTGGCAGATGGAAGATGAGGAAGTGGCGGGTGGGGCACGTCATGGGCACAGGGGAGCGGGCACAAATATGCCTATCAGAAAGCATCTGGCACTGAAGAGCATGGAACAGCCACGCTGACAAATCGCCTTGACATCTGTCACACTGGGCTACTGACCCCCTGGAACTGGCATGAAGGAGGGAGTGGCCCTGGGGGCAATGGCGGAGGTGACATCTATGCCCAGCACGGACCCCCACTCACCAAGACCAACCGAGCTGTTCCTGCCTGACTTCCCAGTGGCCAGCACTAATGCCACGCCTCTTGGTGGGACAGCTCCGCAAGGACAGCCACCCGCGACTCCACTGGGTTCAATCTGCCCTGCAAGGCCAGGGGCCATTCCTTGGAAGGAGCTACATGTTCTTGGGTTGGGTTTGCCTTTCCTGCCCACTCCCTGGGCCTCCTGAGCGCCCTATCCACAGGCATGGACACCCTCACTGCCCAGCAGGGGCCCACATCATGCCCTTCACCATCACCTCGCAGGAGTGGGCGGTTCGTGGATCCCGGGACCCACTGGTCCTGTCCCATACTGCCCTGCCCAGCAGCAGAGATAGACCCGGAAGGGGCATCTACAGGCACAGCTGAAGCCCCATATAGCAGTCGTACTCTGGAAGACAGGCCGCCACCCTTCAGCAAGCAGCCTGGGCGTTCATTCAGAAGCCTCCACAGCGTGCTATGTCTCCAGCAGGTCCTGGGTCTAGGAGACATGGGGTGGCCCAGCAGGGGCTCTCCTTCCTATGGCCACCAATGACCAAGGGCACATGCACCTCTCGTCCTCCCAGCTCTGGGCTCTGCAGGTCCTGGCCAGAGGAAGGCTGTGCTCTGGCCAGAGTACATGGCTGGGCCGCATGGAGTCCAGGGCACAGAGGTGGCAGACTCTTTGACTCCTCAGCCCCAGTGACTGGCAGGTGGAGGCACGGGTAGTGGGGGGCGGGGGCACTGTCATTATCAGTGGGAGGGGACAGGGCTGCTTTTAAAAATGAGGTCAAGAAGGAATGCCTGGAGCTCACAGTCACTGCAAACCGACACTGGCAGGCAGCCTGCAGAGGTAGATTGCCAAGGGTTCAGACACCCCAGGAAAAGTTTGGGGAACATCACCAGGTGCACCCTGAAGACCAGCTGAGGTGCAGGTTGAGGGTAAGCAGAATTTTGGAAGGATAACAGGAGGAACAGGATGAGGACCAGCATGGCACAATCTGTGCCACCAACCTCCTTCCTCAAGAGGAGAGGCCTCTGGGGCCATGGAGGAACTGCTGCCCAGACCTAGGCAAAGAGATAAAGGGGCTCGAGGCTGGGTGGTGCCAGTCGTGAGAGTCACCACCCAGGTGTCCTACTGGGGGAGGACCCAGTGCCATGTTTGTGCCCAGGCTTCCTGCAGGCTGCTTCTGGCCATGGGCCAGCACAGTGGGTGCTGGTGCAGGACACCCACGAAGACACTGGCCTCCTCTGACCGGCAGCTGTGGCTCGAGGGCTCCCACAGCCCTTTCTCAACCCGGCACAGCAGCCGGGAGCCTGTCCGCCTGGCCCTTCCTTCTCCCCACACCCCTTCTCTCTGTGTCTCTAACCAGGCCTCGGTGGCTGCTGCAGCTGAGCCGCTCTTCCGATGTAAAAGGTCCACTGCCGGGCCATTTTTCAAGGGGTGTGGGTCTATAACAAAATTTGAAAATGTTAGAATAAAAGGCAGCCTTAAAAAAATCAATTTAGCTAGCTGGGTGTGCGGCTCATACTTGTAATCCCAGCATTTTGGGAGGTTGAGGCGGGAGAATTACCTGAGGTCAGGAGTTTGAGACCAGCCTGGCCAACCTGGTGAAACTCCATCTCTATTAAAAATACAAAAAAAATTAGCCTGGTGTGGTGGCGTGCGACTGTAATCCCAGCTACTTGGGAGGCCAAGGCAGGAGTATCGCTTGAACCAGGGACGCAGGGGGTTGCAGTGAGCCGAGATCACACCATTGCACTCCAGCCTAGGCAACAAGAGCAAAAAAATCAATTTAGCTTTGTGAGACTTTTGTATATATATATATATATATATATATATATATATATTTTAAATTTTGCTACAGATCACTGAAAAAAAAAATCAGTTCTGGATTGGGGATGTTTTGAAGAGTCTGGCCTCTGAGAACCACAGGTATAAAACGTCCTGGGCACTCCTGGTTTCCCCAGCACGGATGGAAGTTTGCACTTATGGGCACACGTAAGTGTAAATGCTCCAGCGCAGCGAACCGAGGTGGTGGGGGGTAACTATTGTAGGCAGAGCTTCATTCTCACGCAGCGAGAGTGATGGCTTTGCTCTGGTTTTCAAACAGCCTCTTCTGAGACAGAGTTGGGAGAGGACAGAGAACGGCAGGAGGGCTTGGACCCCGACTGGTCCCTGCGGCCCAGACGCCCCGCCGTGAGCTGTCGCTTCCTCTGCTTGGGGAAGCAACTCATTTCCTATGATCAATAATCAGGCGCTTTGAAGTTCGCTGGACCTTGTTTGTGCTGTCTTTTGGAATTAATTGAAACCCTAATCCTCTACTCTAATAGTTTCTTTGGAACTATGGAAATAGGAACCCTGTAAGAAAATATTTCAGAAGGGACTGCTGAAAATAGCTTAACTTTTCTCTGTAGAGTTTTTCCCGGTGAGCAATGTTTTCAACTTAAAATGTTCCCTTGTAATTATGCCTCTGTCTGTATTTGTGCTTTTCTTTAGCTTGACTTCTGTTTATTCAGCAGTTAAGGGCCCATGCCATGGTGATCAGCTGACTGAAGGACGGCCTCGTGATGTGCTTAGAAAGCAAGAAAGTGGAGCCCAAATAAAGAAACCAGACGCGCGGCTTCCCTCCCCAGCACAGCAGTTAGCGTGGAGAGGAGTGATCTTTTGAGATGCCCTTCACCCTTCCTTCCCTATTAAAGATGGGACACACACACACACACACACACACACACACACACACAGAGGGAGAGAGAGAGAGAGAGAGAGGAGAGAGAAAGTGATGTCAGATTTAGGAATCCACCCAACTTAAAAAAAAGAAAATCATCAGATGCGGCTGAGGTACCGCAATTGCAAGACACTGCGAGTACGGTATCTGGAGCAGAAGCCACCGGCCTTCGGGGAGTTGTGGCCCAAAGCTGTTACTTCCCATTTCCCTTTCCAACCCACCTAACAACAGCAGGAACATCACAGGCAAAATCAGTACCGGCTGCTTAAAACCTATTTTTTTTTTTTTTTTTTTTTTTTAGCATTTAGCAACATCCCTTGACTAATGAGTTTTTATTTATTTATTTATTTATTTTTTATCGAGACGGAGTCTCACTCTGTCGCCCAAGGTGGAGTGCAGTGGTGTGATCTCGGCTCACTGCAACCTTCGTCTCCCAGGTTCAATCGATTCTCCTGCCTCAGCCTCCTGAGTAGCTGGGACTATGGGTGTGTGCCACCACGCCCAGCTATTGTTTTGTATTTTTAGTAGAGATGGGGTTTCACCACGTTAGCCAGGATGGTCTCAGTCTCCTGACCTCATGATCTGCCTGCCATGGCTTCCCAAAGTGCTGGGATTATAGGCGTAAGCCACTGAGCCCAGCCCGAGTTTCTTTATTATATAATATCACAAAAAGCAGAAGCTAGGAAGGCATTAAGGTTTTATAGTTTTTTAGTAACATTCCCTTGCATATATTTTTTATTTGTTTATTATTAAGATAGAGTCTCAGTCTATCACTCAGGCTGGAGTGCAGTGGCATGATCATGGCTCACTGTAGCCTCAAACTCCCAGGCTCAAGGGATTGTCCCATGTTCAGCCTCCTGAGCAGCTGGGATGACAGGTGTGCCACCACACCTGCCTAATTTTCTTTTGTAGGGACAGGGTGCTGCCCAGGCTGGTCTCAAACTCCTGGCCTCAAGTAATCCTCCCTCCTTGGCCTCTCAGTGTTGGGGTTATAGGCATGAGCCACCGCACTGCCTCCCTCACATTTCAGAATTTCATTCTTCTGGATTTGAGCACATGCTACTACAGAGGGAATCTAAAATGAAAATAAAGCAAGACCACTCCCAAAGCACACGGCAGCATGGGGAGCAGGGCTGTGGTGTGCAGGGGGGCTGACTGCCAGTTCAGGCCTGGGGAGCCAGGATGGTAGGTGAGCATGGGGGTCTTTGTGTCTTGCTCACTGCGATATCCCCAGAACCCAGGCCATGCTTGGCACATGGGACAGGCCATGCTTGGCACATGGGACGGCACTCTCTGAGTGAAACAAATACAAAGATTTCTAAATCCAGGCTTAACTCTGGAAAGCAGAGGTGTCTGATAGTTGTCTGGGATTTGTTAGGCAGCGTAAGATGTTACATAGTGAATGTGACCAGAGTTAGTTTTATATACAAAAGAATCACTGGACAAACAGTCAGTCAGCCTTCTGGATCTGCGGGTTCTGCATCCATAGATTCAAACAACTGTGGATCAAACATATTAGGAAAACAAACATATTAGGAAAAAAATACAGTAATAAAAAATATGCCGGGTGTGGTGACTCATGCCTGTAATCCCAGCACTTTGGGGGAGGCTGAGGTGGGAGGATTGCTTGAGGCCAGGAGTTGGAGACCAGCCAGGGCAGCATAGGGAGACTGCACCACTGCAAAAAATAAAAAAATTTAGCCAGTGTGGTAGCACGCACCTGTGGTCCCAGCTACCTGGGAGGCTGAGGAGGGAGGATCATTTGAGCAGGGGAAGTTGAGGTTGCAGAGCCATGATCCTGCTACTGCACTGCAGCCGGGGTGACACAACAAGACCCCATCTCAAAAACAAAACAAAACAAAGACCAATACAGTATAACAACTATTTACATTGGATTAGGTATTATAGGTAACCTAGAGTTGATTTAATGCACAGGGGAGGATGTGCAAAGATTATATGCAAATACAACACTATATTATATCAGGAACTTGCATATCTGAGGGTTTGCACATCTGGAGGCCCTGGAGTAAAACCTCTATGGATTCTGAGGGATGACTGAATATTTTAATGGAAAAGATACTTGAAAATAGAACCAGAGGTGGGCAGCTCCCTGGAGAACATGTCTTTGTAATCCAAGCTGTGAGTAGGCCAGAGGCCATGCCTGCAGGACGTCCATCCCCGACACTGGCGTCCCTTTATCGACCATCAGATGGTGGTTGCACAGGAGTGTGGGCACCACTAGCACAAGGGAGCTCTTTCCTCCCTCAGAAGAGTGATCCTCAGCAAGGACCAGAAGACCAAAGTACCAGGATGGCGTGGATCTTGGAGTACATATGGCAACATTCACTTGGACACTTCCAGTGGGTTACACTGAGCTCCCTGGAAGAAAATGACAACACAGTGCTCCTAACACCGGGTGACCACAAGCAGTTATCTTTCTTAGCATTAATTCAGTAGTGTTACGGTTGGAGAATAAAACCATGCAGATATGTGGTGATACATTATAGAGGAATTGGCATGTATATTACTAGTATAAAGTGAGCTTTGAATAAAACTGAAGTTAGCAACAGAATGGGTAATGGAAACTATCACTCAGGAGGGTGTCTGATAGCTTTGGCTTCAGATATGGCGAGGTTCTGTTTCATGTGTGATCATCACTGAGGGAGTACCTTGTGGGTAGCCTGTTTTGTGCTCTGCTTTTCCCCTTGTTTGCCTTTCTCATGGATGTGAACATAGTAAATGTTTCTTCTCTTAAAGATTTTTAAAAACATTATTTTTATTAATTCTCTTGAAACAGGATCTCTGTCACCCAGGCTGGAGTGCAGTGGTGCAATCTCAGCTCATTGCAGCCTTGACGCCCCAGGCTTAAGCAATCCTCCCGACTCAGCCTCCTGAGTAGTTGGGACTACAGGCGTGCACCACCATGCCTGGCTAATTTTTTTAATTTTTATTTTTTGTAGAGATGAGGTCTCAATTTCAAATGCCAATTTCTGAATTTTCCAGAATATCCACAAAGATCTCTACTTCTTCATCCCCCTCTGGCACCACACAGAAGATACCAGAAACATTATTTCTTGGTTTGACTGTTACAGTTATCTATCCCAATAGTATGACTATGCCTTATTTCAGTTTTTCAAATGCAAAGCATTCCAGCTAATTAGTGGGCTGGCCTGAGAACCTACTGCTTGTAATACTAGTTCTAGGGGAAAATACATACTATGTTAAAAATGGCTGCACCCCTTGGTTAACTTGAATAAATGTTAGAAATTAATTTGGCCTTCACGTCAAGAGTCATCTTCATCAAGGCTGGGTGCAATGGGGCACGTCTGGAGGCTGAGGCAGGATAGCTTGAGCCCAGGAGTTCAAGTCCAGGCTGGGCAACATAGTAATACCCTATCTTTAGAAAAAATAAAAATATCATCATGATCATCAACTACTGACCCTTTGCCATGCATGAAGGTATTTACTACGGGGAGTACCTGCCCTGACAGCCGCACCCTGGAGATATTGCAGGTTTGGTTCCAGACTGCCATAATAAGGTATCACAATACAGCAAGTCACATGAACTTTTTGGCTTCCTAGTGCACATAAAATTGTATTTACACCATGCTGCAGCCTATTAAGTGTGCAATAGCATATCTAAAAACAAAATGTACATTCCTTAATGAAAAATACTTTATTGCTAAGAAATGTTAACAATCATCTGAGCCTTCAGCCAGTCATAATCTTGCTGGTGGAGGGTCTTGATGGATGCTGACCAATCAGGGTGGTGGTTGCTGAAGGATGGGGTGATTGGGGCAATTTCTTAAAATAAGACAACAATGAAGCTTGCTGCATTGACTGACCCTTCCTTTCATGAAAGATTTCTCTGTAGAATGTGATGCTGTTCAGTAAGTAGCATTTTACCCACAGTAAATTGGAGTCAGCCCTCTCAAACCCTGTGGCTGCTTATCGACTAAGTTTATGTAATATTCTAAATCCTTTGCTGTCATATTAATAATGTTCACGGCATCTTCACTTGGAGGCGATTCCATCTCAAGATCCCACTTTCTTTGCTCACCAATAAGCAGCAACTCCTTATTTGTTCAAGTTTGATCATGAGGTTGCAGCAATTCAGTCCCATCTTCAGACTCCACAGTTAATTGTAGTTCTTTTGCTATTATTTCCACATCTGCAGTGACTTCCTCCACTGGTCTTGAAACCCTCAAAGTCATCATGAGGGTTGAAATCAACTTCTTTCAAACTCCTATTAGTGTTGATATTTTGACCTCCTCCCATGAATCATGAATGTTCTTAATGTCATCTAGAATGGTGAATTCTTTCCAGGTTTTCAGTTTACTCTGCCCAGATCCTTTAGAGGAATCACTATCAATGGCAACTATAGCTTTGTGAAATGTATTTCTTAAGGGATAAGACTTGAAAGTCTAAATTATTCCTTCATCCACAGGCTACAAAATGGATATATTAGTAGGCATGAAAACAGTAATTTCCTTGTACAACTCCATCAGAGCTCCTGGGTGACTGAGTGTACTGTCAATGAACAGTAATATTTTGAAAGAAATATTTTTTTTCTGAGTAGTAAGTCTCAACAGTGGGCTTAAAATATTCAGTAAACCATGCTATAAACAGATGTGCTGCCATCCAGGCTCTGTTGTTCCATTTCTAGGGCACAGATGGCATATATTTAGCATAATTCTTAAGGGCCCTAGGACTTTTGGAATGGTCAATGAGCACTGGCTTCAACTTCAAGTCACCAACTGTGTTAGCCCCTAATAAGAGAGTCAGACTGTCCTTTGATGCCAGGCATTGATTTCTCTTTTTTTTTTTTTAAAAAATTATACTCTAAGTTCTGGGGTACATGTACAGATCATGCAGGATTGTTATATAGGTATATGCATTACCATGCTGGTTTGCTGCATCCATTCCCCCTGTCATCTGCATTAGGTATTTCTCCTAATGTTATCCCTCCCCAATCCCCACACCCCGTTATCTCTCCCCTAGCCCCCCCACAAACAGGCCCCAGTGTGCGATGTTCCTCTCCCTGTGTCCATGTGTTCTCATTGTTTAACAGCCCCTTATGAGTAAGAACACATGGTGTTTGGTTTTCTGTTCTTGCGTCAGTTTGCTGAGAATGATGGTTTCCAGCTTCATCCATCAATGTCCCTGCAAAGGACATGAACTCATCCTGTTTTATGGCTGCAGAGTATTCCATGGTGTATATGTGCCACATTTTCTTTATCCAGTCTATCATTGATGGGCATTTGGGTTGGTTCCAAGTCTTTGCTATTGTTAATGGTGCTGAAATGAACACACATACGTGTGCATGTGTCTTTCTAATAGAATGATTTACCATCCTTTGGGTATATACCCAGTAATGGGATTGCTGGGTCAAATGGTATTTCTATTTCTAGATCCTTGAGGAATCACCACACTGTCTTCCACAATGGTTGAACTAATTTAAACTCCCACCAACAGTGTAAAAGCATTCCTATTTCTCCACGTCTCTCCAGCATCTGTTATCTCCAGATTTTTTAATGATCGCCATTCTAACTGGCATGAGATGGTATCTCAATGTGGTTTTGATTTGCATTTCTCTAATGACAAGTGATGGTGAGCTTTTTTTCATGTTTGTTGGCTGCATAAATGTCTTCTTTTGAAAAGTGTCTGTTCATATCCTTTGCCCACTTTTTGATGGGGTTATTTTTTTTTTCTTGTAAATTTCAGTTCTTTGTAGATTCTGGATATTAGTCCTTTGTCTGATGGGTAGATTGCAATTTTTTTTCCCCATTCTGTTGGTTCACTCTAATGATAGTTTCTTTTGCTGTGCAGAAGCTCTTTAGATCCCTTTTGTCTATCTTGGCTTTTGTTGCCACTGCTTTTGGTGTTTTAGCCATGAAGTCCTTGCCTATGCCTATGTGCTGAATGTTATTGCCTAGGTTTTCTTCTAGTGTTCTTACAGTGTTAGGTTTTATATTTAAATCTTTAATCCATCTGGAGTTAATTTTTGTATAAGGTGTATACAAAATTACACACCTTATGAAATTGGAAGGGATCCAGTTTCAGCTTTCTGCATATGGCTAGCCAGTTTTCCTAACACCACTTATTAAATAGGGAATCCTTTCCCCATTGCTTTTGTCCAGTTTGTCAAAGATCAGATGATTGTAGATTTGTGGTGTTACTTCTGAGGCCTCTGTTCTGTTCCATTGGTCTATATCTCTGTTTTGGTACTAGTACCATGCTGTTTTGATTACTGTAGCCTTGTATACTTTGAAGTCAGGTAGTGTGATGCCTCCAGCTGTTTTGTTTGCTTAGGATTGTCTTAGCTATGCAGGCTCTTTTTTGGTTCCATATGAAGTTTAAGGTGGTTTTTTCCAGTTCTGTGAAGAAAGTCAATGGTAGCCTGATGGGGATAGCATTGAATCTATAAATTACTTTGGGCACTATGGCCATTTTCATGATATTGATTCTTCCTAACCATGAGCATGGAATGTTTTTCCATCTGTTTGTGTTCTCTCTTACCTCTTTGAGCAGCGGTTTGTAGTTCTCCTTGGAGAGGTCCTTCACATCCCTTCTCAGTTGTATTTCTAGGTATTTTATTCTCTTTGTAGCAATTGTGAATGGAAGCCGGCTCATGATTTGGCTGTTTGTCTTTTGTTGGTGTACAGAAATGCTTGTGATTTTTGCACATTGATTTTGTATCCTGAGACTTTGCTGAAATTGCTTATCAGCTTAAGGAGATTTTGGGCTGAGATGATGGGGTCTTCTAAATACACAATCATGTCATCTGCAAATAGAGACAATTTGACTTCCTTTTTTCCTAACTGAAT
>CAUYQU010011652.1:0-44831 GCA_963574635.1 Cheracebus regulus | reverse complement strand
CAGAAAGAAACCTGTGATCTTTAATCCCAGCACTTTGGTAGGCTGAGGTGGGAGGATTCCCTGAGCCCAGGAGACCAGCCTGGGTAACTTGATTGAGACCCTGTTTATATATATGTATAAAATATATACATATATATATATTTTTAAAGCCAGGCATGGTGGCACATGCCTGCAGTCCCAAATACTTGGGAGGCTCATGTGAGAGCTGTGACAGTACCACTGCACGCCAGCCTTGGTAAGAGCAAGACCTTCTTTCAAAAAGAGAAAGAAAAAGAAAGAAAGAAAAGAAAGAAAGAAAGAGAAAGAAAGAAAAGAAAGAAGAAATAAAGAAATAAAAGAAAGAAAGAAAAAGAAAGAAAGAGAGAAAGAAAGGAAAGAAAGAAGAAAGAAGAAAGAAAAAAGAGAAAGAAAGAAAAAGAAAGAGAAAAAGAAACAGGAACGAAAGAAAGAAGGAAGTTGGAAGGAAGGAAGGAAGGAAGGAAGGAAGAAGGAAGGATCTGTGAAAAGTCTAATCAATCTGAGGAGAATGTTAAGACCAAGCTTGTCCAACCTGCAGCCTGTGGGCTACAAATTCATAAACTTTTTAAAAAATTATGAGATTTTTTTTGTGACTTTTTTTTTCTCTCATCAGCTATCATTAGTGTTAGTGTATTTTATGTGTGATCCAAAACGATTCTTCCCATGTGGCCCAGGGAAGCCAAAAGATTGGGCAACCCTGCTTAGGACCATCTTGGTCACCACCATGCATACCAGTGGGCACCGGGTAAATGTTTCCTGGTGGAATGCAAGCTGCCTCTCATTAAATTTCCATTAAACATCTGTATCTTCTATTGTTCTTGTAACACATTTCCACTAACTTATCTGCAGTTCAGACGGTCACCACTGGTGGGAAACCAAGGTGTCCACAGGGCTGATTCCTTTTAGAGGCTCTAGGGGAAAATCAGTCATTTGTCTTTTCCAGATTCTGGAGTCCTCTTACCTTCCTTGACTTACTGTTGCTTCTTCCATTTTCAAAGTCAGTGTCATAGCATCTTTGCTCCTCTCTGATCTCGGATTCCATTGTCACATCTCCTTTGACTTTGACCTTCTTCATTCCCTCTTTAGGGACCTTTTTATCCTCTTTGTTGAGCACACCCAGATAATCCAAGATAATTTCCTCATCTGAAGATATTTAATATAATTTATCTCCGTGATCCCTTTTGCCGTGTAAAGTGGCATATTCAAAGGCTTTAGGGACTAGTATGTGGACATCTTTAGGGGGCCATTATTCCACCTACCACTATTTCCTAGGCTGATAATTTGTTTGCTTCTGTCAACTCAGGACCCCTGTCTTAAACTCTGTGTCTGTTCCTACCCTATCCACAGGTCCAGGAAAGAGTCCTGGGAAATAGGATTTACATATACATGTGGACATGAGCACAACCCATAAGATCACTTGCACAGTCACTTTCACCTGAGCTGACAGGTCTCTTACACTGTACCACCTAGTCCGTGTCTGCAGCCGTCGGGAGCATGACATTCCTTCGGCTGGAGACTGCCTGGCCTTTCTTCTCAGGTACCCCAGTGTATCTAATAGGTTTACCTACCCAGATGTGCTCCTGATGATGATGCTGGTTTCACTTGCAAATTCCCACATTATTCCTAGCCCTCTGGTTTGGGTGTTTAATTTTACTGGATAATGATCTTGGTGATTTTAAACATTTCCTGTTGCTTGTTAAACTGCCTGCTCAATTCAGCTCCAAATAACAGCTTTTGCATGCAAGTGAAAATTTAGCTCCTAGTATTTAACAACTACTATAATTTTAAAATCTACTTTCAATTAAGAGAACCTTGTAATTCTAAAAAGTGGTTGTGTTCCAAAGAAGTGCTGAAATGTCAACTGAATACAAGTCCACTTTATGTCTGGCAGGAACTAACTGTTCAGTTGTCCTGTGGCTTAGCATTGAAAAGCTCCCTCCAAGGTGCTACTGACAGGCTTGGTCTAGAGTGGTGTTTAATATTTGTCTTTATACATCTCCCCATGGTGTCAGAACAATCTCCAGTAATCAAGAGAGGTGAAAAGAGCTAGAATAAAATATTTGTTAAATCTAAATATACACAATTGACGTTTTCAAGAAAATGTGCATAAAGAATGTATTATTGATTTTAGCAATGAAGATCATTTATGATTCTGGAAACAAGGTAGCTTTGGAGAATATGACAATTATCTCCTTTATGTTGACAAAACTCTATATGGATGGATTAGTTTTACAAAGTAAAGAATAATCTTTACACAACACACCTTTTTGAAACTTAGTCTAGTAGCACTCTGTCATTGGAGAATTAAGTTCAAGTTTCATGGAAAATTTCCTTTATATTTTAAAATTTAATTTATGTTGAAATTAGTGTAGGTAGTTGACATAGAATTGAGTTAAATAATTTACATGGAGTACTTGGAGATCCTACTTGGTATATAAAAGGCTTGAAATCTATCAGCTGATCATTTACTGGGCAGTTGCTGACTGTAGATGTTTATAGGCATAAGATAAATCAGAATTTCTTTAAAAAGTTTCCTTAAAAAAATCTAAAATCAGAGGTATCATATAATCCAGCAGTTCCACTGCTAGGTATACAACCAAAAGAAAGTAAATCAGTATATTGAAGAGATATCTGCACTCCCATTTTTGTTGAATCACTGCTCACATAGCTAAGATTTGGAAGCAACTTGTGTCCATCAGCAGATGAATGGATAAAGAAAATGCAGTACTTACACACAATGGAGTACTATTCAGCCATAAAAAGAATCAGATCCTATCATTGTGAACACCATGGACAGAACTGGAGATCATTATGTTAAGTGAAATAAGCCAGACTCCAAAAGACAAACATCACATGTTCTCATTTACTTGCGGGATCTAAAACTCAAAACAATCAAAGTCTTGGACATAGAGAGTAGAAGTATGGTTCTCAGAGTCCGGGGGGGTGGAGGTGGGGTATGCAGGGGAGATTGGGATGATTTATGGACACACAAAAAAATGGACCTAAAGAATGAAAAAAACCTACTATTTGATAGCACAACAGAGTGATGATCAATAATAATTGTACATTTTAAAACAACTAAATGAGTGTAACTGGACTGTTTGTGATACAAAGGATAAATACTTGAGGGGATGGATACCCCATTTTCTACGATGTGATTATTACACATTGCATTCCTGTATTAAAACATCTTATGTACCCTATAAATATATATACCTACTACATGCTCACAAAAATAAAAATAAAACAAAGCGAAAATAGTATAATCTTTAATAGTATAACATACAAAAAGTAAGACCATTTCTATGCTAAAATGAAAGAAAGAGCAAATTTGTGTTAAATTATATAGCTTTTGTTCCCCTGGCAATGTTTATTCTATAATTGGGTCTTTCTTTTATGTATTTTTAAAGTAAGCATCGTTAACAACATTTAATCAAAACATCGTGTTTTTGTTTATTTGTAAGAAATTATATTTCAACAGATGTAGGTTAAAGATGTGCTAGTTTGGTTTTATTTTCTTTGTTATTTTATCTTCTTTTTTTCCTTTCAGATCATCACTCAGCCTTGGTGAATTGTTTTGATTAGAAAGAGAGAGAGGTCTTTGAGATGGTTTGCAGTGAGTGCTTCATGGCTTGTGCAGGCAGACAGGCAGTATTCTTTTTGTCTTTTTATCTGGCCAAGGACATCTACATGTTATATCAATAGGTGCACAAAAATTTGTAGATGGGGGTGGAACACAAGTTTCATTCTCTCCGTAGACACAGCACTAAAAATATCAAATTGAACACATTTCTACTTGAGAAGGCTCAAGATTTGTCCTTTCCCTGGGTTGTGCATGTTCTTCTTTTTTAATATGCGTTTTTAAAAAAATGCCAGGGGAAATTTAAGCGGTGTTTATTAAAGCAGAAATGTATTGATGACATGTGTTGGAGGTTTTATTTCAATCCCCTGAGTTCTTCAATGAACAGATCTGTTTTACACTCAGCCCAGGCAGCCTGATTTACCCACTGGTCCTTCTGTCGAATACCTGGTGATTTTATTTTTCATCAGTGATATGGTTTTGTTGTCCCCATTAAAAGATACATGTTTAGTTGAAACTTTTAAAGAAAATGTGAGAAAACCTTATTTAAAGAAGTTTATCACACATTATAAAGAACTTTTTGAGATAGAAAAGATTTTAAGAGGAAAAAAAAAAACCCTTCATTTTTTTAACTGTTTGTAGTGATGCTCAGTGACGTTGCTTTGATACAGAGAGTGTGATAAGGGCTCTTAGCTGACTTTCAGAGATCAACCCATTTTAATGTATTTGTCCAATAATTAACTCAATACTAGGCAAAAGCTGTCTTCCAAATTCCAACACAAAGTTCTAATACCAAGCCTGGTATGGGGCATTCAAACTCATTGCAGCAAACAGGTTTCTGAGTGTGGCTTTTTCTTTCATGCAGAGAAGGGACTGATTAGTTTCCCAAGCCATGAAAAGAAAATTATTTTCTTGTTTTTTCTTTCGTTCTTTTTTTTTTTTTTGGTTTCTGAAACTGATTACTCTGTTGTCTTCATTATACGCAGATCCACTTGCCATATTCGGTAACAAAGGCAGGGGCTAAACTTGTCTTAGCTGTTGCCCACAATTTATGAAGAGATAATCCAGTTCATAGGAAATGAGGTACTTCAAGTATTCGAGGAATGGCAAGTATTTCTTTGTCAGCATGGATTCAGCTTCAAATACGTCTCCTACTGATCTCTGGACTACTGCTCTACGCCACGTTGATCCATGCAGGAATAATTGTAAAGAGTTTCCAGAATTTCTTTTACTATCAGAAAAAAAACACCCCGGAATCATTTCACCTGTGGTCTATAGTGAAAAAAGCTGTCTGAGCATTTTGAGCTTATAGCTGTGGATAAGGTGTGTAATTTGTTTGATGCTGAGTTCTGTGACTTGAAAAGTAAATTACAGTTGGGAAGGGTAGTGGGAAGCGGGATACTATTATTGAAAAGAAAAAGGGAAGATTAAGAAAAGAAAAACTATTTTTTCAGCAGCAAGGATTCTGAAGGTTTAATTTCCCCCCACCACTGAATTTGCTGGCTTGAGCCTACTCATCAGCTTTATTGCCACCCATAAAAGCACATGGATTTTAAGCTGATGAAAAAGGTGAACATGGGTTACACCTTTTCCTCTGCCAATGCTATGAGAATATCTTGGTTCACTAGAAGAATTGCTGACAGATAAAAATGAATAGACTATCATAATTTATATTCATATTGGATAGCAAATGCATGTAAAATTATTCCTAAAATTGTCCATAAACTTTGACTCAGATGAATCACTTTTAAGTATATAGAAATAATTATGTAACTGAGCCAAGGGTTTGCTGCCTACCCATGGCAGATTAAAATAGGTAAAATTAGGAACAACTTGAATGTCCAATTGTGGTCTGAATGAACACATTGAGGTATACTCTAGTGGTATACAAAAATAGTATAATCTTTAATAGTATAACATATAGAAGGTAAGTAGGGTGAACTCATAACTTCACAGCAGTGGTACACTCTTATACATTAAAAATGTGTTGATACTACTCTAGATACTGAGCATAAAGAAGTAAGGAAGAAAAACAAGGTCTATGATCTTACTCAATGCATATTATGTATGGAAGAATTGATAGTGATAGAAAAGTACATTTAATATATGTTTTTAAGGGAAAAATTAGGTGGCTAAACCTGGGTTTTCCAGGAAGGAAATCTAATGGCAGACGGTTTATGTACTATTGCTTTATTAGCGAGTGCAATCCCAGGAGAGAGAAGTGAGAGACCAGGGGAGTGAGGCAGGGAAGAAAGGGAGAGCCAGCTGGAGGAGAAGGCATTATTGACACTGATAGTGATATCAGTCACTGCTGGGTTAAACCAATTACTGGTTAAGTGAGGCTGAGCCCTCCTCAAGTAGATATGTAAACCATTTCTCTAGACTCTGTAGGGTAAGGGTTGGGAGTAGAAAGGGGTTAGACGGGCCAGGCGTGGTGGCTCACGCCTGTAATCCCAGCACTTTGGAGGGCTGAGGCAGGTGGATCACTTGAGGTCAGGAGTTCGAAACCAGCCTGTCCAACATGGCGAAACCCCATCTCTACTAAAAATACAAAATTAGCTGGGCACGGTGGTGCATGCCTGTAATCCCAGCTACTCAGGAGGCTGAGGCAGGAGGATCGCTTGAACCTGGGAGGCAGAGGTTGTCGTGAGCCAAGATCGTGCCGCTGCACTCCAGCCTGGGCAACAAGAACAAAACTCCATCTCAAAAAAAAAAAAAAAAAAAGAAAGGGGGAAGATGTGTCCACTGGCTTCTATATCTATTGGTCAGTGTTTTTTTTTCTGGGTTGTTAATTCTTCCACACTTCCAGTTTATTCATTTGTGGATGGGCGCTGCGTGGATTCTTCTGTGGGCATCCCCAAGGCATTTCAGGTACGCATGTCTGAAGTAGGTCAGAACCCACCCAAGAGATGCTTGGGCGTTTGATGCATGTATAACACTGATTGAGCAGGTTATATAGTATATGATTACTATGATTCTATTTTTGATGTAGAAATACTTAAAATATTAACAATGATTATAGTTGTGTTGTGGGAATATGATTTGTATTTATGTTCTTTTGTCTGTCTTTGCATTTTTTTCTTTCAAAAAACATGGATTACTTTTGTATTAAGTTGTATTTTTAAAATTAAAATTTGTCATTTTTCATATTTCACAAATTATTTTCACCAATGTTAATTACTTAACATTTTTCATTCTTCCTATTTTACAAATTATGATTTTTCTCAATATTAACATTATTTTCTCAATAATGCTAATTATTTACTTAAGTTCAGCCTAATTTATCCAAGTATTTTTTTTTTGAGACAAGCTCTCACTATCACCCAGGCTGCAGTGCAATAGGGTGATGTCAGTTCACTGCAACCTTTGCCTCCTGCGTTCAAGCGATTTACCTGCTGTAGCCTCCCAAGTAGCTGGGATGACAGGCATTCACCACATGCCTGGCTAATTTTTGAGGTTTAGTAGAGATGTGGTTTCATCATGAGCAGACTTGGTCTTGAAGTCCGGGCCTCACGTGATCCACCCACCTCAGCCTCCCAAAGTGCTGGGACTACAGGCATGAGCCACTGCACACGGCCTCAAATATCTTAATGATGCAGACAAAGATGATCAACCCAAGGGAACTGTCAAACTGCCAAATTAATTGCTAGTTCTCCATAATCTGTATATATAAATATAATGCTAATGCTGTCATCATCATAGAATATGTTCCTGAATCCTAGGAGCATACAATATAGAATATTAGAGGGTAAAGAAACATTTTCTATGAGTATATCTGAAGTAGGAAGGAGAGATGGAGAATATGGGGGCTGGGATTCAATTTTAGACAGGGTGGTCAAAGAATATTTCATTGAGAGGTTGACAATGGAGAAAGAAGTGAGGGAAATGAGGGAGTGCTGTAGAGATAACTTAGGAGAAGAATATCTGGAGAGAGAGAACAAGTGCAGCTCCCTGATATGGGAGTGTGCCTGGCATGATAAAGGAGCAACAAGGAAGCTGAAGTGGTGAAGCTGAGTGAGAGAACAGTGGAACCACAATGCTTTACATAGTAGGTGCTCAATAAACAGTAGTTGAATTGCATCAGTATAGTTTTGAAATTGAGAAGCTCATAGCTTATATGTCATGTTTCTTCATAGGTTTAGGTTCTAGTACAATGTCTGGCAAAGAGTAGATTTGTGGAATTAATAAATTGCTGTCATCTTTGCATTCTCCAAGTTGTTAATTTATATTTTAGAACTGTTTTACAATTTTACAGTCTCCTATATTATTGCTTGCTGTGTTTTATTTAGTTTCCTTGACCAACAATAAGCTTGGAGAGGGCAAGGCTGTGTGTATTTTGTTCAATAGTGTAGTTCCAGTCTGGCAATACAACTTTTGAGAGAATAACTTGCCACCTTTCTAATGGGAATTGCCAGAACAGGTGAATTGAAGGTATAAATCAGATAATAAGCTAGAAATTAAGTTCACTTTTTAAAAGTTGACCCAATCACTGGTCTTGTAAGCAGAAATGTTCTGAGGTAAATTGGGGGTAGGGAGGAAAAACCATGTCAAAACTGTCTAGATGACAGCATGATGGAAGGAAGCATACCCAAATAAGTTATGCAGATGTGCTGAGCTGGCAATAGTGGCCAATTTGCAGGAAACTAGATGATGCTCTTTCTTCAGTTGGGTGTATTTCACTCAAATATGTAGAATAAAAATAAACATATATTTTATAGGAAAATGGCATGGCAGCCTGATTTTCTTCCATATTTATACTTTGTGCCTCTAGGCTTTCAAATGAATTGTTCCTTTTGATCTGAATATTTTCCTCACTTTCACTCCTTGTGCCGGCTAACCTACTCAGTTCTCAGGTTTCAGACAAATGCCATTTCCGCTGAGAGGACTTGCCTCTCTCCAAGACTAGTTCAGGTCTGCCTTTTTGTATGATCTCTTAGCACTCTGATTTCTCCAAGAGAACTTTTAACCATCTTGTAATTAAATAAAAATTAGGCAATTACCTGTTTTGCCTCTGCCTTCCCTGTAGAAACCTAGTATAGTGTCTGCAGGACAGAGGCTATGTCTGTCTTGGTCATTTCCCTGTCTCCAAGGGTTGGCAGATGTTTTAAACATATAATGCACTAAAGTTTATACAGCTTAACAGTTTTGTGTAGATACGCATAATTTTAACTAAAGTCACAGAAAAGATTCAGTACCAGCTACATTTCTGCAGTCTTAATTTAAAGATATAAAGTGAACAGGTAACTCAGACATAAAGTGTTCATAAGGTAGAAGAAAACAAGTAAAATCTCTAGCCACTGGAAGTACTTTCAGTTACCATAAAAATATCACCTAGTATCTTCTTAATACTCTGTCATGCAGATATGATCGAGTTAACTTACCTTGCAGAAATAATGAAAATCTGTCATATATCAGCTTCTGCTTCAAGTTATGCTCTGATGCCAACTATGCATCTCTTTTTAAAGATTATAATTCTTTATTTTTTTTATATTGGTTCAGCACAAAGTTTATAACAAACTACAGAATCCTGCTACAATTACCAAACACTGTGTAATTTCTGTCTAATTATACAGAACTAATGTGCAACCTCTCTATTAATAATAAAGCGATTAACCTAAAATACCAAATAGGTGTGAGTTTCTTGACTATTGTCTCATTATCACAGCCTGTTCTCAGTTTTGAACAATTGTACATTGTACTTTATAAATGTTAGCCCCAGATGAAGTTTATTTTTACATCAATCAAAATAGCCTTAACACTCATCACCTTCAATTTTCTCACCTTTCCCCTTTGGCAAATGTGTATATGCGTGTATATGAAAGGTGATATCTGCAATAGAAGTTCATTATAAATCAGATGAATTTATGGACAATTAGGAATGCTAAGATACATAATATTATATTATCATAGCCCTCTGAATTTACTTTGCTTCCTTTTTTAATATCAATAGACCTTGTAAGAGACACTTCCATTGTGTCTGACACTTCTAATGCTATGGTGTCAATGGAAGTATGTGTGAAAACCATTACCCTGTCAATTCCATGATGTCAATGGCAACTTGATGTCAATGAAAATGTATAAGGTTCTTCCATTATCATTGTAACAGCTTCTCTAGTCTTTTCAATGTATCGAGAGACACTAGTTTGTAAGAAAGACTAACTACCTGCAATTGCTGCCTGCGTTTCTTGAAATTAAAGCTATGATATTGTATTACTTTCTTCTTACAACTTAGCATTAGCAAAAATATATAGGAACACCAATAAATAAAATAATAAGCAGTTACTTGGTGGCTAAGAATGTAAATGGCTCACAGCTTTGAATTTTTAGAACTCAAATGACTGGTGCACATAACCGGGAAAATTCTTATTTACAAATGGAAGTAATGAAGAGAACTTTAGTTGTAGACAATATATTATGTTGAACATACACTATGAAACACAAAAGCAGGAAGGTCACTGGAAGCAATTACTTTACCTAATATTATGCCCATCAAAAGCAGCAATGTTCCTGTTGTGATACTCAACTGTTGCAATTAGTGATTTCCTAGGAAGAGAGTAATCTTGATGTATCACTAATCTTAGGTAAATAACACTTAGATCCTTATGTAATAAAATAAGTTTGGATTGCATTATGTAATTCACACAGTTCATGTTTCTTTCCCATATGTACAGTGTGGTTTAACAAGGCTCACTTGCTTTGTTTATGACTCTTTAAGCATAAATTTTGGCCCAATTTACCTTGGCAAATATTGAGTATTTTAAAAAGTACTCAAATGTATACTTTTGCCATGCAAAATACTCTCTCTCTCTGTGTGTGTGTCTGCCTCTCTGTTTTTCTCTCTCTCAAATATAGTGGCAACATTTGCTTTAGGTTCTTATCATTGGAGATGATAGAATTTGTGCATATGCTTATAAAATATTAGGAAGTTGATTATTTTTAGCAGTTTGCTCATTAGTTCTTTGACACGTGGAATTTTTAGAATGAGAAGAAATTTGAAAAAATTTAGAAATACATATAATGTGTATGTATGTGTGTGCATACTTTCAGCTTCAAAGACCTGGCATTGTGAAAGTGTATAAAATAAGTTTATAGGTAGATTATACATATTCCAATAGATATGCTTTCATTTTTTAAAGTTATACATCCTGAAGTATTGAGAAACTACCTAAGAGAATTATGTTATTTGAGCTATCTTAAAAGAAACATAGGATTTTTTAGGTGAAGAGAATGTGTGAAATGCCATTCCTGAATTGCACGGGTGAATTGAATCGATAAATAAAAAATGTTATCAATATACATGTATATGTATTTGTGTGTCTGTGTATATAATCACATAACCATGTTTTAACTTGATTCATAGCCCATAAAACATACATCTCACTTTTAATTTGAGGCTTAAATGTTATGTTTATATTATCTAAACCTAAACTTACCACTTTTCCCTAATCCTTTGATGATTATTATTCTGGCATTTCAGTGTTTGCACAAAGGACAGAAAGTAATTAAAACTTTCAGACTTTAGATGAATTCATGTGCTACTTGTGAACAATTCTGATGAAAATTTGAAAAGAGGAAGTTGAACTCATTGAATAGAGAAAATTTTTAAAAATTATCTGTGTATTTCAATTAATTGCACACCTATCCTGACTCCCTATTTGCGGAATAATCACATTTTAAAGCAGATTCTGTGTGTGTGTGTGTGTGTGTGTGTGTGTGCGCGCGCGCATGCGTGTGTGTCTGTGTAAGCATATTGAAGATTATGAAAACTTTTAAAAATACTATTTCTATTACGTAATAAAAGAAGACACCATTAAAAACAAAATCATCAAGCTCTATAGTCCGTTTCAAAGGTAGAATCCCTGTCAGTTACTTATAATGGATGTAAAATGTACTTCTTTATTTTCACCCATACACAAGGTTAGGAAGTAGGAAGAGAGGGGCTGAAGGGACAGAGAGGATGAACATGTGTGTGCATCTCTCTCTCTCTCATCTCTCTTTCTATATCTATCTATCTATCTATCTATCTATCTATCTATCTATCTATCTATCCTCTATCTATCCATAATCAACTTCAACTGGGAGCTTGTTAGAAATGCAGAATCTTATGTATAGATGGCACACATGCGAGAGAGCTCATGTGCTATAGATGTCTCTACCTATCAAGAGATGGAGGGAGAAACTTTTAGAAAACAACAGAGTAGAGAAGAGAGCAAGAAGCTGCTGTTACCTGGAGGAAGCAAAATTAAGTATTAGACTGGAAGCTCTGTTCTCAACCATGAGATCTGGTATCTCTCTGACTGGAGAAGACCCCCTTAGAAAACATGTTCTCTTTATCACAGTGCTCTATTTTCCCATTTGTAAAAGTGAATAGAAAAAGCTTCACTAAGCAAGATGATGTTCTCTAAACTTATTTAACAATCTTCCAATTCTGAATCAGATACATCCTTACACAGCTGAATCTCATGCTGGCAGCATATTTTCACACCCAAATCTAAGACCTTGTAGGAAATTCAGGCAATATTTTCATTAGAAAGACCAAATAGTGACACTGAAAAGAAACCAGACTTGCTCACCTCAAAATATGAATCAAACTGTGCAGGGGTGGGTTAAAAATATCCCCAAAGCCTGGCTTGATTTTCCTTAGGAGGAGAGGTTATCATTCCTTCCCTAGCATGAACAGTTTGGGTAAAGCTGGGAAACTTTTCTTGCATTAACTCCTCGTCTGCTTTCCTAATCTCTCTGTTTTGTTGTTGTCAAAAGGCAGAGATGCCGAAAGACAACACATTCTAAACTAAATGCTGGCTTCCCCAGCTAAGTCCAGTGTTACTCCCCCAGGTCAAGGACTGTCTGAATCAATAGCACACCATTCTATATAGTCAAACTTAAATGATGAGTCAGTTCACATAATCCAAATTCATGTCAGCTGCAAAGGAACTACTTAAAAGTACCTTGCTGTCATCTATTTCTTAAAACTGATTAGCAGCAAATTACTGGAGACCATTCTATCAATGCATCAATACATCTTGATGCACTAGTGATTTGAGACGGAGTTGTTTTTCTTCATATTTAGCTGCTTATCAGGTACTTTTTGATCCATATGTATTTATTTTCAAGCGCCATTTAGAAAATATTAACTAGAGTTGCTGCATCCACAGAAATTTTAAGCCACTTATTTTGTTTCCAATTAACAAATGTATTTCAAAGGCTGTGAAAGCTGATTAAAAAATCTGCCAGCCACTTTATAATACAAAATAATTTATCTCAAATGAAATTTAAAATTAAAAAATAGACTGTTTGCCAAGCATGTAATAGTTAATACAGCCTTGGTTTTCTTTTTAAAAAGCATTCATTAAATCTTTGACGTATTCTACACAAACTAAATTCCAACTTAAGAATAATTTATATAATGTTGAGTAATTCTATTGAGCTTAGTGTATCAAATTACTATTTCCCAACACTTATCAGGAATTTATGTATCATAGGGGCTATTTTATGTAGACTTAATAAACATTCTATGAAGTAGATATCATTATATTATTATATCCATTTTATGGATGAGAAGACTGATTGAATTTTTAGGACAATTGAATAAATTGTCCTAAAATTTCCTGGCTATGAAGAGCTGTGATTGGAATGCACACCCAGTTCAGTTTAATTACACAGCCAGTGTATGTTCAACAAGTCCGTTCTTTCTCAGAATTAGAAAACTGTGGAATCAAAGAAATACTCCTTTGATCGTGTTTTTGTATTCTATGTAAATATGGTTCATTCTGGGTTGACGTTTCTTTTTTTAAAAAAACTATTAATATAAGCAGGAGAATAAAAATGTGAGAATCTTGGAGAAGTAGGAAAGAAAGGTGGCAAAGAGGGTCAGATAGTGGCATTAGGGGGGTTATATTTAGGGGTATAGATGATAGTCTGAGTCCTTGTTTGAGTAGCAAGTGTGGTCTAGGAGTCAGTAGCATCCGATTCAACTGGGAGTTTATTAGCAATGCAGAATATCATCCCTGCTTCAGACCTACCCAATTAGAATGTACATTTTCACCAGATCGCCAGGTGATTAATGGGCACATTAAATTTTGAGAAGCACTGATCTAGGTGACTGATTTACTGAATAGAAGCTGAGTTAGTATTTTTACTTTGGAGAGCTTGAGTTGACCTGCAGTGCTGTCTATAAAACTGGGGCTCAGTACTCTAATGAAGAAGGAGACTGCTAGGAGGGGTTGCCATGGGATTTAGAGCGGCTAAGGCACCAGCAATCTTTCTAGCCAGACTCAGGGGAAATCACATCAAAATAGTAGAGACTTGGCAAGCTGCCAACATTATCATGCTAACTTCTTTATCTCTCTTTTTCTCTTTCTGTCTAGACCTGTGTCTCATGCCCATATATGCTTTCGCTTCAGCGCCAGTCTGGGCATGAAGGGAACACAGTTGGATGATGTCAAAAGAGCGAATGCACAATGATAAAATAACAGGCAAGAGAAATTTTAAAAATAAGCAACCTTGGTGAAGTAGTGAACAAGTGTTTCATAAAGGGAGAGAGAGAGATAGAAGGATAGAGTGAGTGAGAGAGGGACAGAGAGAGAACATGCATGGGTGAAAATTTAAGAGAATTACCAAGACCTCTGAGAATTAATATCTGTTTGGAATCTAAATTTAATAGCTAATTTTGTCGCTCAAGCCATGAGGTTACTTTTTATCTGAGTAGATAGTTTTTATACCATCAAGAGAAAGAAAAGACTTGGCTTGAGTAAATCTTTACTAGTAAAAGATTTCTAATATATTAATAACTTTTATTGAATTAAAAGGGTGTGACATTAAATTATAACCTTAACTGTCATAATAATATGGCATAATAGCATAATTATGATTAAATTATTATCACTATTACATCTGTCACGGATGAATCTCCTAGATAGATGAAAAAATCTAGCATGTTCATTATTTTACCTCCCCAGCAAGTGTCCTACGGTGGTGTCACAAATTCACATAATGTCCTTGAAAGCTGGAATTTCTGTTAGAAATTCAGAGTTACACTGAAGTATGCAAAAATCCACAGATGACAGAGTAGAATTCCTACTGAATATACATTTGATGAGATTATGTGTCTCATTTATTCCAGCCACAAATGAAATATTTTGCACTTATGAACTGTGCCACAGTCATACTTGTTTTGGTGGCAGTATGTGAATAATGATGAACTGGGTTGAAAACTTTAAAGCTTAGCAAAGCCTTGCCCTTTTTACTCTGTAAACACAGATACTCTACTGCCCCTTGAAGTACACTGCTCTTGATGAAGTACCATCTCTTTTCCTTTTCCCTTTTAAGTTTAGATAATACACATTACAATCAAATATATGCCAAGGTCATCAATAATGATTTAAAAAAAGGAAAGAAAAGAAGGCTTACACATTTATGGCATATACACAGAGGAAAAATTACTTCTACATGTGTTACATTTCATTTAATCCTTAAAATAATTTTTAAACTACGTATTATTAGGATGATTTGGAGATGAGAAATTCCAACTCAGAACAATTAAATGATTTGCTCAATGCCACATAGCACGATGCCACTTTTCGTGATAAATCAAGGTAATACTTCACCTAGATCTTAATCAGTTTATTTTTAATATTTTCATTAATTTACAAAACATTTATTGACTACCTATTCTGTTCTAAGTATTGTACTATGTACTAGTGTATGACGATGAGCAAAGAGAGATAATATTTGTCATTTCTGGAAACTTACTGTTTAATGAAAGGAGATGTGGGTGCAGGAAGTCAATTAGATACTCACAAACAGAAAATGGAAAACCAGGTAATTCTCTGAAGGAAAGCTCAAGCCAGAGGATGCTGGTGTAGACCTGGAGTCATCAATGTCTCCCTTCAAAATAAGCCTCTACCTTTATGAAATAGAAGGTGAGTGTGTATGTGAAAAGGGTGTGGGAATTGGGTGGCAGAATGTTTTTAAACCATGGAAGCATCATAGCATGAATCAAAATCCCAGTAAAATAGGGAGCTTGACATTTTTTAATTAAAACATGATCAGGCTGGGTGTGGGCTCACGCCTGTAATCCTAGCACTCTGGGAGGCGGAGGCAGGTGGATCACTTGAGCTCAGGAGTTTGAGACCCACCTGGCTAACATGGCAAAACTCCATCTCTACTAAAAATACAAAAAATTAGCTGGGCGTGGTGGCACGCATCTGTGGGTTCAGTTACTTGGGAGGCTGAAGTATGAGAGTCGCTAGAACCCGGGAGATGGAGGTTGCAGTGAGCCAAGATTGTGCCACTGCACTCCAGCCTAGGCCACAAAGCAAGACTCTGCCTAAACAATAACAACAACAAAATCATGGTCAGTGTGGCTGAAGCATAAAAGGGAAGGGGAAGAGTAGAGTGAGGAGAAGCAGGAAGGAGGAAGAAATTTTTCCATGCATGGCCTCCCAAGCTTGTGAAAGGTCAAAGGCAGTGAGAATCCCTTGAAAAGCTCCATACAGAGTTTAGGAGTTGGATAAAGATGATAAGATTTGTATTTTTGAAAACTCACTGGCACTGACGTGTAGAATGAATAGAAAGGTAGGCAGTGGTGAAGATCAAGAAAAATGAGATTTGAGACAGAGCTGGATTAGGACTTTTAGATTTCCAAAACTCTTTTTATTTTTAAAATTTTAATTAGACAAATTTTTAACTACAATTAACTTTTTAATTTTTAACTTTTTAATGTTAGCATTACCACCATATTTGTAAATAACATTTATATCCCACATTTTCTTGATTTATTAATTTCGGGTATTAACTTGCTGCTATGGTTTCTGAACATTCTGTATCTTCTATTTTACTTTCTACTCTTTTCTCATTTTAATAATATTATAATTTTGGTTGTCAGTGATTACATTTTCACTTGATATGAGGAGGTAAACATTCTCTGATGATTCACATAATGAATTACAATGATAGTTTTTATTTCATGCAACTTTTTTCTTTCTATGATAACTGTTTTTGTTGTTCATTTACTTAGATTTCTATACACCTACTTTTATAATTTGACAAATGTTTCTATGCATATTTTTAGCTTTTTTTCCCCCATATTCTCAAATACATCAAATGATCCAGCGGTTCAATTTCCCCTCCCTCCATCAAGGAAATTGCAGATGCTTTCAATGTATAGGTTCAAATTTCCCTAATACTATTTTTTAATAACTCTCCCTTCTGTTCCCTCTGAGTTCCTCAGGAGCTCAACATTATGCCTCTATTTCACTTATCTAAGTCTGTCATTGTCTTATCTTTTCACTTCTATTTTCTATATGTCTTAATTTTTGTTCTTTTGTGAGAGTTCCTGACTTTTAAAATTTTATCCTTGATATTAATTTGATTACTGTGTTGTTGATTTCAGGGATCCTTTTCATTTTCTCTGATTTGCTTTGATTTATACATCCTTCTATTTTATTGGATACAATATCTTGTTATGTCTTTATATCTCAGAGAAAATAAGTTAGTTTTAATTAAAGTAGTATCTGTTTTCTCTGTGCCCCATCTCCCACTTCACTTTTGATTATGTTTGATTCTATATCTCAAACAAAAAGCTTTCCTCAATTATCTTATAATCTGAAACATTCATTCCTATTGCAGAGTGAGTTACTGGTTTCATATCTGTAATGGCAGCCTAGGTGATTTGGATTAACTCTTATGTTAAGAACAGCTATAAAAAGCAACATTTCAAACTAATAGAAGTTTCAATTGCAAGGAATTAGAGTAATTCTTAATTTAGATTAACATAATCACACTAATATATTAAACATTTAAATAATTAGAATAAAAATAGACTAGACAAAAGTCAAAGTAAACAAAATTTATCACCTATATAAGTAATGAGAGGAAAGGCAGACAAAAAATCAGAAATATTGAGTTTGGAAGAATATAGATTTTTAGCAAGTATACATAATAGGATTTCAATAGCATGATTAAAATTGGTTATATATATCATTAAAATAGCATCATTAAATTAAGTATGTGTATTTCTGTATATATATATATATATATATATGTGCATGTATGTGTGTGTATATGTGTATATATGTGTGGTATATATCTCCTGACAGCTACAAAATACATTTTTTTCAAGTACACAAAGAATATTTACATAAATCAACAACATACTGGGCCAAAAATACAGTCTCAGCAAAATTAAAACTATATAGGCTGTATAAACTTATAAAATTAAGCTAGAAATTAATAAGAGAACAACTGGAAAAAATTCCCCATTATTAAGAAAATGAAAAAATAAAAATAGCTTTAACTGAATGATAATAAATTAAATGCCAAAATGGAAAATTTATCTCATGTCCCGATTAAAGAAATGTGCACAGCCTTAAATTCATAAGATACCAAAGAAGAATGACTAACACTAATGATATAAGCATAAAATTTAAGAAGTCAGCAAAAGAACAACAAATTAAACATAAACAAGAAAAAAGGAAAAGAAGATTACAAAAATAGAAACAAATATACAATAGAGGGTCAACAAACCCCAAAGTTAGTTTTTGCTTTGTTTTACAGATAAACAAAATTAATAAACCCCTCCAAGACTAATGAATAAAGTATTGAAAGGTGATGAAAAAAAGCTAATGTTAGGAATGGCAAAGGGACATCACTCCTTAATTAAAAGGAATCATAAATAACTTTATAAAAATAAAATAAAACATTAGGTAATGTGGACAGATGTCTGCTTCTGGCCAAAGGGCCAGGATTTACCCTCTCACCTTAAACAGCTGGGAAACCAGACAAAATCAATGAAATGACAATTTGCAGACATTAGAAAACAGATCATGCCAGATCATGATTTCTGAGAAAAGGAAAAATAAATTGAGCCTTATAACAGATTACTGCCTATAAGCAGTTACCAGGTTGAAGTGCAAGGAGAGGGAATTCAAACAGCATGTGTCAGTGAACTGATATGGAAAAGATTGAATTTGAAGAGGTCAAAGTGGCTAGAGTTTGTGGAGCTGAATGCAGTGAGTAAGAATCTGTCCAGATAGAGATATCCAGAGAGATAAAGAGGCATTCTCTCAAGTCTTTTGGTGAGTACTGACTGGCAAATTTTGGAGAGGAGACAATACTAGGGTGGGAAAGATCTGACAGAGAGGAGGAAGGAGAATCATTTCTAGAGCTCATACTGGATTAGGAATTATTCATGTTCCCACTGCCCTGAGTGGAAAAGAACTAATGGGATGCCAGAAAGGAATCTGATATTATTTAAAGAAACACAATCTAAAACCAAAAAGGTAAAATTGACAGTATTTGGGATCCTATTAAAAATTAACAGGCATCCAAGAAGCTGGAAAACATGACTCATAAGCCAGAGAAGAAACAACCAATAGAAACACATCCAGAAATTACTGATTGTGGGATTAGCAGAAAAGAACAGTAATACAGATATAAATATGTCCATGTATTCAAGAGGTATAAGAAAATATGAACATATTGTGGTGAGAAAGAGAAGATTTAAGAAAGACTGAAATTAAACATCTAGAATTGAAAGAATACAACAAATTAAAAATATGCTGGGTGAAATAAAAGCATATCAGACATTGAAGAAGAAAACGTAAGTATTAAGACATACTAATAGAAAGTAACCAAGATGAAGTACAGAGATTAAAAAGAAGATTTGTAAAAAAATCAACAGAGCATCAGTGACCTCTGGAATAATATCAAGTGATGTTGACATACACTTAATTAAAATCACAAGACGTGGAAGTGGGAGTATGAGAGAAAAAATATTTGAAAAAATAATGGCCCCAAATTTTCTAAATTTAAGGAGAACTATAAACATACATAAATCATATTTCTATTGTGGCTGTAACAGACTACCACAAATTCATGATTTAAGGTAACAAAAATGTGTATCTTACAATTCCAGAGTTCAGAAGTTGACTAAAGGTCTCACTGGGCTAAAATTAAGGTGCAGGCTTAGCTGTGTTTCTTTCTGAAAACTCTAGAGGAGAATTAATCTTCTTGTCTTTTCTAGATTCCAGAAGCTTCCTGCATTGCAGTGGCTTGCTCAGTCTTTCTCACATTGCATCACTCTGACATTGACTCTCTTATTTCCCTCTTTAACTTACAAGGACCCTTGTGTTTACATCAGGCCCACTTGAATAATCCCCAGTAGTCTCATCTCAAGGTCATCTGATTAGCAGGTTAAATTTTTCAATTCTGCCTGCCTCCTTAATTCCTCTCTGCTGTTATATAACATATTCACATGTACTATAGATGAAAATGGACCTATTAGGGGGACAGTATTCTTCCTACGAACTATATATCCAAGAAGTTGAATGATGCCATCTAAGAATAAACATAAAGACAACTCTATCAATGTACATTACAAAACAATTATTGAAAATCAGTGGTGAAAAAATATTCAAAGCAGCTAGAGAAGAAAAGACACCTTATGTTCATGAAAACAAAAATATAAATAAGAGCACACTTTTAAACACAAACTCTGAAAACCAAAAGATGAAAGAATTTATGTCTAAAGATATAGAAAAATAAAAGAATAGAAAAAGATATACCCTGCAAACTCTAATCACAAAAGCTGGAGTACCTGTGTTAATATCAGACAAGGTGTACTTCAGAACAAAGAATATTACTGGGGATAACAAGCGACACTTCATGAAGTTAAAGGGTTACCAATTCATCAAAAAGACATAAGGTTTTAAGTGTGTAATAGCATAATAACAGACCTTTAAAACACATGAAGCAAAAACTGATCAAACTGAAAGAACAAGCAATCAATACACACATATAGTTGGAGATTTCAACACTTTCAATAATTAATAGAATAAGTAAATGAAAGATCAATAAAGATATAAAATAACAGTACTGTTACCCAACTTGACCTAACTGACATTTATAGACCACTTCATCAACCGCAGCAAAATATATATTCAATTGTGTTGAAAACATTCAGCAAGGCAGATCATACAATAAAACAAGTCTTAGTAATTTTAAGAGAGTTGGAATTAGAGGAGGGTTGGATTTTAAAAGGGTTGGTGGCTTTTAAGACTACCTCAAAATTACAGTAGAAATAACAGAATAATGTGGAAAGTACAATAATTTCCAAATAACCCAGAGGTCAAAGAAAAAAACACATGGGAAATTAGGTAATAGTTTGGACTCAGTGAAAGTATAAACATATCATATCAAAATTTCTGGGATATAAAGCAGTGCCAAAGGGAATGTCAGCAAATCATATTCTTAGAAAAGTAGAAAGGTCTCAAATTAAAAACCTAGAATTCACATTATGAAAGTAGGAAAAGAAGAGTAATTTAAATGGTTAAAGTGGGAAAATTACATAAAAATACTTAATTTTAACACTTACCATATATAAACATATACACAAACATATATGTATATATGTATGTGTGTATATGTATATATTTTTTACCAAAACTGACAGAAGAAATAATGAATCTTAATAGTCCTATCATGCTTAGAGATATTAATCTTGTAATTTCAAACCTCTTCACAAGAACTTCCAGGCAAAGATGACTTTTCAAGTGAATTCTGCCATGTATTTTCACAATCTCTTCTGGAGAAGAGAAATACAATGAATGTCTCCTCACTCATTCTACAAGCCAGGTTTAATCTTGATTTGAAAACTTGACAAGGACATTCAAGAAATAAACAATACAGCCTAATCTCATAAGTATAGATGTAAAATAGCAAACACAATTATCAAACTATATCCAGCAATATATATACTGAGTGGTACAACACCACCAAATTGCATTTACTCAGGAATGAAAAGTTGTCTTAATATTTAAATGTCAGTCTATATAATTAATCACATTAACAGAAGAAAGGAGAAGCTTTTATCTGAGTAGATGCAGAAAAATAATTTCAAAAAATTTAATGCCTATTTATGCTAAAAGTACATTTAGGAAAGTAATAGATCAATCTAGGAAATAATTTACAACTAACATCGTAAGAACAAAATGTTGACATCTTTTCAACTGAGATAATGAAGACACATAAAGTAGTCAGTGCTCACAACTTCTATTTAACATTTTAACAATGGTAGCCTCTGCAGCGAGACAAGAGAAAAAAAAGTAAGAGGAGAGTAGTCTCTTTTTATCGTGTTTTTACTTTCCACAGTTTCAGTTGCTCACAGCCAACTGTGATCCAAAAATACTAAAAGGAAAATTCCAGAAATAAACGATCCATAAAATTTAAATTGTGCACCATTCTTAGTAGGATGGTAAAAATCTCATGTTGTCCTGCTCTGTTGAGCCCTGAATATGAATCATTTATTTGTCCTGAGTATCCATGCTGTGTGTACCACCTGTTAGTCATCAACATCATCTGCTGCTGATATCCAAACATCAATATCATCGTGGCTCAATGATCCAGGATCACCTCAATCAGATTATCCCCTTTTTAACATAACATCAGAAGGTCAATAATAGTGTAACACTATATCACATGCCTATGTCATTCACCTCACTTTATCTCATCACAGAGGCATTTTGTCATCTCATATCATCACGAGAAGAGTGAATACGGTAGAGTAAGATATTCTGAGAGGGGAGAGACTACAGTCACATAACTTTTATTATAGTGTATTGTTATAATTGTTGTAATTTTATTATTATTGTTAATCTCATACTGTGCCTGATTTATAAATTAAACTTTATCATAGGTATGTAGGTATGTATGTATGTATGGGGAAAACATAGTATATATGGGATTTAGTATTAACTGCAGTTTCAGACACCCATTTAGGTCCTTGAAATGTATGTCCCACAGATAAGCAGGGATTACTATATTATTAGCATCAACGAATTAGTCTAGCAAGTTTTCTGCACACAGACTCAATATCCAAAAATTATATTTCTCTACACAAGGAATAAACAATTCCATAACAAAGCACAAAAGTATTGCATTTATAATACACCAAATAATCCATAAAAATAATTCTAAAAGAAAAGATACACAATCATTATAGAAAAATCTATAAAGTATTATTTAGAGAAATTAAAGAAGACCTAAACAAATAAAGTGATATGTAATTTTTATGCATGAGAAGACTATGTTGAAGTAATTGTAGTTATTTGCCATACTGATCTATAAATGCCAGGCAATCTCAAATCGTATTCCACTTATTATCTATTTAATAGAAAATACATTAATTTTAACATTTATTTGGAAATGCAAATGGTCAAAAATAGCCAAGGCATTCTTAAATAAAAGTAAAACAAGATAGAAGGATTTATTCTACTATTTATCAAAAATCTTATGAATCTATAGTAACTAAAACAATTTGATTTTATTTCAAGAATATAAAACAAACTAGTGGACGTACTTTTTAAGATCTAGAAAGAGATTTGCACAATATTAAACTCTTGACTTACAAAAAGCCAGTTCTTCTGAGCAACAGTGAAAGGAAAGTATTTTCAAAATTGTTCTAGGATCAATTGGATATCCACATTTTATAAAGAGAAACTTGGCCCTTTCTTTGTAGCATACATAAAAATTATGTTCAGATGGATTGTAGATATATATATGAATGATAAAACAATAAAGCTACGAGGGTGATTTATTAATTTTGTGAATCCAAGAATGAGATTCCACTTCAATATAATTTTTTTATAATGTATGTATTTTATTTTGTTTGCTTAATTATTCTGAGAGGTACTCATAGTCTTCCTCAGACTCTCAATAGGATCTGTCAATTAAAAAGTTCATGAATTACTATAGGTCAGTACAAAAATATAGTCAAGATATTGGGGGTAGGGAAAACTTTCTTAAATAAAACTCAAAAAGCGGAAGCCGTTAAATGCAAACTAATTAATGGACTCTATTAAAACTAGGAACTCTTTTTTTATCAAAAGGCACCATTAGGAGAGTAAAAATGCAAGCCACGGATTGGCGTGCATAACTATTAGAAACTGTTATTTAGGATATATAACATATTCCTTTAAATTAATAAGAAATGACATACCAACAGAAAATCAGGCAATAAGTTGACCAGACATTTTGCATAAGATCTAAACTCATTAACTATCAGGGAAATACATGTTAAAACAAAAATGAGGTACTGGTACAAACCTTAAATACTATTGATGGTAGTGTAAATTATTACAACTGGCTTTGAAAACTAGCATTGTGTATAAAGCTCAACATACACATACCTTATAACCAGCACAGGTACACCAATAGACACGTTTAATAATGTTTATAATAACAATACTTGAATCATGAGGCAAGAGGGCCAATTAGAAGCAGCTTCAGTCCACAGCACTCACAGAGAGGAGGGAAAAGCGGGGAGTGAATTCAGCACCTTCAACTAAAATATCCAGGTTCTCGCATTGGGACTGACTGGGCAAACACCTTGACTCATGGAAACAAAGAAAAGTGGGGTGGTAGAGTGATGGACCACTCGGAAGCAGCACAGAACCGAAGCAAAATGTGGTACACATACACCATGGAATAACATGCAGCCACGGAAAGGAGTGAGATGATGTACCTTACAGGGATGCGGATAAGGTTGGAAGCCATTACCGTCAGCAAACTAATGCAGGAAGAGTAAACCAAACACCACATGTTCTCATTTACAAGTGGGAGCTGAATAAAGAGAACGCATGGACACATCGCAGGGAATGACACACATTGGGCAGCTGTGGGGGCTGAGGGAAGGGAGAGCATCAGGAAGAACAGGTCATGGATACTGGGCTTGATCCCAGGTGATGGGATGATCTGTGCAGCAAACCACCATGGCGAGTGTTTACTGTGTAACAACCTGCGCGTCCTGCACGTGTACTCCTAAACTAAAAATAAAAGTTGAAAAAAATGTTTAAAAGGGAAAGGTCAACCAAGAGGAATGCAGAACATGGGATCATTTTATTTTCGTATATCATACACATATTATTGTATATAATTTATGGTCCTAGTTTTCATGTGGGGAAGTATCATGAAAACTGTGCTGTCTTCATTTTCAACCTGACAGTTTTTAGGCTTGTATGTTTCCTAGTCAAGTGTTTATGTTTGTTCTTGTTTGTACTACCTAACAGGGTATCAAATGCTTTGTAGCTGTTTGTGCTGAAAAAAAATCCTCATCCTCAAATCCAAACATCTATCAATGATCAAATGGATAAAGTGAATTAAATTTAAATGTGAATGAAGGAACTGCTACGCTGGATGAATCTCACAAATATATTGAGGGAAAGAAGCCAGACACAAAGTAATACATAATATTTAATCCCACTTACAAAAAAGTTTAAAAATAGATAAAGATAAAGCTAATCTATAGTTTTTATAGTGAGGATAATGGTTAACTTTGAGAAGGAGGGAATGGGAGGGGTACCAGCAGCACTTCTGGGATCCTGGCAATGATTCATTTCTTAATTCAGTGGTAGTTACTAGGTTTCCTCATTTTAGCATAATTCAGTGAGCCACACACTTAAGTTTGTGTACTTTCTATATACGCATCATAATTTAATTAAAATGTTTTAAAAAGTGCTAAGAAGCTGACTGGAAATTTTGTGCATAAAAATAGAGCTTGTCAATCAGTAAGGTTTACTGCAGGTGAGTATTCAGTGTGTAGCTGTTTTTAAATAGGGAAACCCCAGATGTCAACAATTGAAGAACCTGTTTTAGTAGGAAATTAATGAGAATAAATTTACAACAGAACGATTTCCAAAAGCTACAGGTACATTAGACAGGTGTTGGGAGGGGAGCGGTTCTACAATTGGCATGATATGGGAGAGTGGAGGCCTAGTAAATATAAACATTCACCTTGCTCTATGGTGAGTGAAGGGGTCAGGATTCATAAAAGAGACCCAAAAGGAAGAAATTTCTATGAATTTCTAAATTCATAGAAAGTATAGCATTATACATCAGAACCGCCCTGGAGGATTTATAGGGAAATGTAAAAAATGCATTAGAAGAGTCCCAATTTAAAATACTCATGGATTATTTTTTTAAAAACATAACAATTTCTATAAAAGGTATATCAGTATGGCCCTAATCTACTTCTAATTGAGTATTCATAACATAGAAAATTTTAACCAAATAGAAAAGATGTATTCTAAAACTTGCTTTTACTTAAAAAATATATATATTTTTTATGTTTTTCCTACATAAATACATGCCTCAGTGATTTTATGTGGTATATAATTTTCTTTTTCTTTCTTTTCTTTTCTTTTTTTTCTGAGACAGAGTCTTGCTCTGTTGCCCAGGCTGGAGTGCAATGGCACGATCTCGACTCACTGCAACCTCCGTCTCCTGTATTCAAGCAATTCTCCTGGCTCAGCTGCCTGAGTAGCTGGGATTACAGGCATGTGCCACCACACCCGGCTAATTTTTGTATTCTTAGTAGAGAGAGGGTTTCACCATGTTGGCCAGGCTAGTGTTGAACTCTTGACCTTGTCATCTGCCCACCTCGGCCTCCCAAAGCTCTGGGATTACAGGCTTGAGCCACTGCTCCTGGCCCAGGTATATAATTTTAAATTGCATCAGAGTATTTTAATTATTTTAAATAATCTATTAACAGATACTTCTTTCATTTATTCTTGTACATATTTCTTCATTCAAGTAAAAACACTTCCTCAATTTAGGAATAGATCTGAGTGACTAGAAAATAGTTTGAATAACCACTGTTATTTTGGATAACAGCTATTGTGGATAAGCCAGGAATGTTAATAATGTGAAACCAAGCAGTGACTTAGAATTGAGGAAAATGTTGTATTTCAAAGAGGGGATAGATATACCAGATACTCACTCTGTGGGTGACATTCTTGTGAGAACTGTCTATAGTGATAAAACTTCCTCTTCTTGTGATATGATAGGGGTGTGGGATGTAGAAGCCATCGTGGTAAGGGAAGCATTGCCTTTCAAATCTTCACCTTTTTACATATACTTGAGAATTCTAAGCAGCAGTTCTAAAAGGGGTTGACTGCTCCCATTCCAATAAAAAAGCACAAAATAAAGAAAAACCACTCAGATTAAGATATAGAATATGATCAGTAGTGCTCCATCTTCCTGTGTGCTCTCTTTTTCATCTCTCTCAACCCGCAGAAATAATTACCTTCCTTGATTTTACATTTATTACTCCCTTGTCTTTAAAATATATTTTTATCACATTTTAAAACAATGTATCATTTATAGTATCTTGCTTTTGAAATTTATAAAAATGATAAGAAATGATACATTGTATTAAGTTTCCTGTGGCTTAGTTTTTAAATACATTTTTTTCCTGAGATTCATCTATGTTGTTACATGTTGCTATAGTTTATTATACAAAATTACATTGTGTACAGATGTCATAATTTATTTATACATTCTCTTGAATATTTGTGCTATTTCTATTTTCCATTTTTCATTTAATAAACACTACTGCTATGAATACACACACACACACACACACACACACACACACACACACACATATGAACATGTGAAAGAGTTTCTCTAAGATGTATTCCTAGGAATATGGCACAGGTGGCCAGCTGTGAAATGAACAAATGGTCACAGCAGATCTGCAGGCAGGAAGGAGTCTCAATAAATACAAATATAGAACTATTTGGTGAAAATTTCAAGGACAGAGTGAATATTTTCCACTTTCTCAGAGATATTAGAGTCTGGTGATACTGGAAAGGGCAAGTCGCCCAGGATGGAGTGCAGTGGTGCGATCTCGGCTCACTGCAACCTCTGCCTCCTGGGTTGCATAGTAACATGGGTTATTTTGGCAGTATGGCAGTTTCAAAACGTTAAACATGGAATTACCATTTGATCCAACAATTCCACTACTGGGTATCTACTCAGAAGAATTGAAATCAGAAAATTAAATATATATTTGTACATCAACATTCATAGTAGCATATTTACAATAGCCAAAAGATGAAAACTACAGAAGGTCCATCAGTGAATGAGTGGTTAAGCAGAATGTGGTATATACATGTAATAGAATATTATTCAGTCTTGAAAAAGAAGGGAAATTTCGGCACATGCTACAACATGGAAGAATCTCAAAGACATGCTAAGTGAAGTAAGACAGAGACAAAAGAACAAATGCTGTTTGAATTCACTTATATGAGGTAACTAGAGTAGTTAAATTTATAGAGATGGAGAATAGAATGGCAACTGCCAGAGGCTGAAGAAACTCTGTACCAATTTAAAAAATTGTTTTTAATTGGTGCAGAGTTTCAGTTTGTGAAGATTTTCATCTTCTGGAGGGAGATGGTGCTGATGGTTGCACAACAATGTAAATATGCTTAATATTGCTGAACTATACACCAAAAATGGGGTTAAGTGGTAAATTTTATTTATGTTTTAGTACAATAAAAATAAGTTGCATAACACTAAAATAATTCTAACTTATAACCATATTTACAAGATCAGCAGTAACTTTAATTTTTGTTGTTCTTCTCCACTGTTCAAATGTGCTGAAGTATGTAAGTAAAATTTGTAAAAAAGTATAACCAAATATATGTCTGTATATGTGCATGTGTAGTGTGTACATATATATATATATTCTCCATACCTACCAGAGTTCCTTATAAGAAACTGTGACTAGGATAGACAATAACATTTCTAGTTATATTTGTATTTTGCATGAGCTTGTTTGCACACACATATAACCTAATTCAAAAACATAACCTGAAGATCAATTTGGTGAAAAAAAAATAGGTGAACTTACTCTAACTTATTACTTATTGATTAGCCAGACATCCCAAGATGATAGCGCCATGGCTAAAAAAAAAAAATATTTCTCTATATCAGATAATACAACTTTAATCAAAGAACATAAAGCCCACTGCTTCCTTTATAAGCATATTGCAGGGTTTAATATTGCAAAGGCCAGAAATTCTTTTCCTTATGTCTATGTTAAGCAGTTTTGTTTTGAATTAGGTATTCTTATTACTAAGCATTAATTTTTATAAAGTAGAATATAATTTGGGGCAGCTTTTGCCAATAGTTCACTGCCCTCTCCATCTCATTAGATAATTTCTTTGTCATGAGTTGTGTTTGTAACACTACCCAGTCAGCCTCATCAATGAGTTTCATTAAGAACTTGTTTACTTCTCTTTCCAAATGATTAATAATGTTGTTAAATAAAAACAAACTGAACAAAGGACCTCTTGGCAGCCTATCCAACACCAAACCTGAACTGAAAAATAGAACCATTTTTTTTTATCCTCTGCTTATAGACTTTCATCCTTTATTCAGTCCATTGGATGGTACTTTTATATAGGGCAATTAGAATTAATTTTTTAGTTGCGTTTCATGATGTTGTGAACTCCCATCTCATTTAACATAACAATTTTCCCAGAGTAGGGCTCTGGGAAGTAGCAGTGCAGGAAGAGAAGAAATGCTCCATTTTAGAAGGGCAACATGTTTCAGTGCTATCTAAATTCATTATAGATCAGGTAGACCTTGAAGGAGTAAAGAATACACATGACTTCCTCAGACTAAATGTTGTGATGAATAATTTGATGGCAAAATAAGGGCATTATAGAGGTAGAATTAGGGAGATGGGCAATAGTTGAGGGAGATTATCATTATTGTAAGCAGATACTTTTAGATAGAAAATTATTGGCTCTAGGTTATTGATGACCCAAAGAACTTTTGTAATTATGGAAAACTTCTACAATCTGCACTCTTCAATAGAAGGGACTAGCTTGCTTATGATTCTCAAGCATTGTCCTGGGAGAACTACAACTAAAGACGTGAAGTTTTAATTTTATTAAATTTTAATTCATTTAAACCGATACAGCGCATGTGAACAGTGGCTTATACCTGTAATCTCAGCATTTTGGGAGGCCAAGACAGAATGATCACTTTAGGCCAGGAGTTTGAGACCACCTGGGGAAATATAGCAAGCCTCCGTCTCTACCAAAAAGAAACAAACAAAAAAGAAATTAGCTGGGTATGGTGGCATGCACATCTATACTCCCAGTTACTCAGGAGGCTGAAATGAGAGGTTCACTTGAGCCCAAGTGGTCTAGGCTGTAGTTAGCAATTTTCACTCCCCTGCAATCTCTAAAAAAAAAAAATTATTTAAATAGCCGCATATGACTAGTGGCTACCATGTTGGACAGCACAATTCTAGAGCTTTAGGGCAGCTACATTATAGGCCAAAGAGGAGAAAACAAGGACTTCCTGGTAGAGGATAGTTCTAATCTAGACCCCAGAATAAGAACAGCCAGGTAAAGAGTTCTTTAGCTTTCTTCCTCTGTGATACAACCACAATCAACAAATGAATTGGAAGCAAGCATTCACTTTGCTCCCAGTGCGATGAAGTGCAACTTTCTTCATATCAAACTCATCAGAAACTGAATAATGGTAAATGGAGCAAAGAAAATGAGAAATTTTCTTCAAGTAATGATTAAAAATATACTGAAATCAATTAGTCACCATGTTTTGTACGTACCTACTAATATTTAAATTATATTGGAAAAACGTATGCCCATCATATCTTTCTTCTAGATTGCATGCATTCATTCATATTAACTGTAAAATATTACACTAATATATATTAAACTGGCTGTGATTATTGCTTTTAAGGAGTGTTCATTTTTTATTACTGTTCAGATGTTTTTTATTTGTTTCTTAATAATTTAAATTAGATTCTTGTTTCCTTTCTCTTTCCCAATTCTGTTCTTAATCCTGCTGCTATGGTGCTGTAATTTCATCCACACCTCCTCAAAAACAGCAGATCCCTTAAGCTTTTTATTTATTAAGGGAGTGCAATTAGTGTAATATGCATGAATTACAAAGGACTTTGCATCCAATTGAAAGTTTTATAGAAGAGCTTATAAAAAATTATTGCAATTGTTATATTGTGGAGTCAATTGGTTTCCACGGGGGATAATCTGAGGCCTTATATTACTCAGTATTTTTATCTCTAGCTACACAATAGAGTTTACAAGGCATTGGTTAAATTACAATGGGCAAGTTGAGTTTATCTGGTCATTTCTGCTATTTAGAATTTGTGGCTGTGATTCTAAACATGTACATGAACATTTTTGTATGTCCATAAACTGTCTTCTTTTGGATAAGTAGGTAGGAATAGAATTGCTGGGTATAAGTGTACACTTAAATTTATAAGAAACTACAGAAACCTTTTCTAAAATTTCTGTATGATTTTTCATTACCATTAGTCATGTCTGAGAGTTCCCATTGCTCGCCTCCTCAGCAGTACTTGGTGCCATCAGCTTTTAAGTTTAGCTAATGAGTCTATTGTGGTACCTCACTGTGGATTAATTTGCATTTTCATATAATGAATGATGTTGAGCATCTTTTCATGCCATCAATATCTCTTTTGTGAAGTGTCTGTTCAAATCTTTTGCCAACATTTTAAATTGGGTGATTTGTTATCCTATTCTCGCTTTATGAGAGTTTTTTATGTACTATGACTACAAGTTCTTTTTCAAACATGTGTTTGCAAATATTTTCTCCTAATCTGTGCTTTGCCTTTTTATTTTCTTAATAGTGTTTTTTGAAGAGTAGTTTTTGCTTTTTGGTTCCGATTTACCAGTTTTTTAATGAATTGTGATTTTTCTGTCCTCTCTAAAGTATTTTGCCTAATTTAAAGGCCTTTGACAAAATTCAACAGCCCTTTATGCTAAAAACTCTCAATAAACTAGGGATTGATGGATTGTATCTCAAAATAATAAGAGCTATTTATGACAAACCCACAGCCAATATCATACTGAATGGGCAAAAACTGGAAACATTCCCTTTGAAAATGGCACTAGACAAGAATGCCCTCTCTCACCACTCTTAATCAACATAGTATTGGAAGTTCTGACTAGGGCCATCAGGCAAGAGAAAGAAATAAAGCATATTCAAATAGGAAGAGAAAACATAAATTGTCCCTGTTTGCAGATGACATGAGTGTATATTTAGAAAACCCCATTGTCTCAGCTCAAAATCTCCTTAAGCTGGTAAGCAACTTCAGCAAAGTCTCAGGATAAAAACCAATGTGCAAAATTTGCAAGCATTCCTATACACCCATAGTAGATAAACAGAGAGCCAAATCATGAGTGAACTCCCATTCACAATTGCTACAAAGAGAATAAAATACCTAGGAATACAACTAACAAGGATGTGAAGGACCTCTTCAAGGAGAACTACAAAATACTGCTCAAGGAAATAAGAGAGGACACAAATAGATGGAAAAACATTCCATGCTCATGGTTAGGAAGAATCAATATTATGAAAATGATCATACTGTCCAAAGTAATTTATAGAGTCAATGCTATCCCCATCAAGCTACCAGTAACTTTCTTCACAGAATTGGAAAAGACCACCTTAAACTTCATATCAACCAAATAAAAGCCTGCATAGCCAAGATAATCCTAAGCAAAAAAACAAAGCTGGAGGCATCATGGTACCTGGCTTCAAACTATATTACAAGGTTACAGTAATCAAAACAGCATGGTACCGGTACCAAAATAGAGAGATAGACCAATGGAACAGAACAGAAGCCTCAGAAAGAATGCCACACAACTACAACCATCTGATCTTTGACAAACCACAAAAAAAGCAATGGGGAAAGGATTCCCTACTTAATAAATGTGTTGGAAAAACTGGCTAGCCATATGCAGAAAGCTGAAACTGGATCCCTTCCTTATACCTTATACAAAAATTAACTCCAGATGGATTAAATATTTAAACATGAGGCCTAACATAATAAAAACTCTAGAAGAAAACCTAGACAATACCATTCAGGACATAGGTATGGGCAAGGACTTCATGATTAAAACATCAAAAGCAATGACAACGAAAGCTAAAATAGACAAATGGGATCTAATTAAACTTAAGAGCTTCTGCACAGCAAAAGAAACTATCAATAGAGTGAACCAGCAACCAGGAGAATAGGAAAAAATGTTTGCAAGCTACCCATCTGACAAAGGGCTAATATCCAGAATCTACAGAGAACTTTAATAAATACAAGAAAAAAAACAAACAACCCCATCAAAAAGTGGGCAAAGGATATGAACAGACAGTTTTCAAAAGAAGACATTTATGTGGCCAACAAACATATATAAAAAAGCTCATCATCACTGGTCATTAGAGAAATGCAAATCAAAACCACATTGAGATACCACCTCATACAAGTTAGAATGGTGATCATTAAAAAATCAGGAGACAACAGATTCTGGAGAGGATGTGGAGAAATAGGAATGCTTTTACACTGGGAGTGTAAATTAATTCAACTGTTTTGGAAGACAGTGTGGCAATTCCTTAAGAATATAGAAATAGAAATACCATTTGACCCAGCAATCCCATTACTGGGTATATACCCAGAGGATTATAAATCATTATATTATAAAGACACATGCACATGTATGTTCACAATAGCAAAGACTTGGAACCAACCCATATCCCCATCAAGGATAGACTGGATAAAGAAAATGTGGCACAAATGCACCATGGAATATTATGCAGCCATAAAAAAAGGATGAGTTCATGTCCTTTGCAGGGACATGGACGAATCTGGAAACCATCATTCTCAGCAAACTGACACGAGAACAGAAAACCAAACACTGCATGTTCTCACTCATGAGTAGGTGTTACACAATAAGAACACACAGACACAGGGTGGTGAAAATCACACTTTGGGGCCTTGGGGTGGGGGGACAAGGGGAGGAATAGCAGGGAGTGGGGGAATTAGGGAGGGATAGCATTAGGAGAAATACCTAATATAGATGATGGGGCAATGGATGCAGCAAACCACCACCATGGCAAGTGCATACATATGAAACAAAGCTGCACAATCTGCAATATACTCCAGAACTGAAAGTATAATAAGTGTTTTTAAAAAGAAAATAAATCTCTTCCCACAGGAAAAAAACATTAACCAAATGGCTTTTATACAAATAAATATTTCCTTTTGTGCTCTAGTTTTTTATAAATAAACATTTTATGATAGTTTTACTTATTTTCATGTAAAAGAATTTTCCTTTAAAGCTAAAAATATGTCACTAAAAAACTGAAAAATTTAAAACATAGTTGTCAAAAGTATAAGATAGTTTTTTAAAGTATAGGTTTCAATTGATGTATAAAGACTATACAAAACTTTTATCTGAGCTTTAAAATATGAATATAGTTTTGCTAAAAAAAATAAAACCACGAAGATTCTCCTATGTTTTATCTTAAAAGTTTTGGGTTTGACAGCAAGGTTTATAATTCATTTTGAGTTCATTCATAAACACGAGTACACGAGTACTTAAATACTGTATAAAAAGTATGCTCAATTGTTCTGGCACCATTTTTGGAAAGGTCATTCTTTATACATTGAATTGCCCTGGCAACTTTAGTAAATAATCAATGTATCATATATGTTTGGGTCTATTTCTGGATTCCATTTTGTTCAATTGTTCTATATACCAATGCTTTACAGTCTTACAGTAAATCTGGAAATTGAGTAGTGTAGGTTCTTCATCTTTATTCCTTTATTTTTTCTTAAATTGCCCCCATTATTCTAGGTTCTTTGCTTTTTGCAGCTAAATTTTAGAATCAGCTTATTGATTTTTACAAAAAAATTCCAAACCAAACCAAAACAAAACAAAAAAAAATGAACTGTTTGAGATTTTGATTCAGTTTGCACTGAATCTATAGACCAAATCAGAGAGTACTGAAATCTCATGAATACTGTTTTCTGACTGATGAACATGGTATTCACTTCATTTATTCAGGGCTTTGATTTATTTAAATCAATATTTTATAGTTTTCAGTATAACAAATTTTGTATTTATTTTGTCAGATATATCCTCAGATTATCCCATTAAATACCTAAGTTATTAATGTTTTTGATACTATTATATTTATATGTATTGCATTAATTATTATATAAGCGTACTATCAGATTTTTTCACATATTGAATCTTATCCAGTGACATTCAGGGATGATTTGTCTTTTTTATGAATGTACCCATTTATCATTATGTAATGCCCCTCTTTATCCCTAGTAATACAGCTGTTGTGAAGTTTATGTCATCTAATATTACCACTCCAGCTTTTAAAAATTATTGTTTACAATATTTTAATCCCTTTAACTTATATTTGCCTTTATATTTAATATGAATTTCTTATAGAAAACATATAGTTGGATTTTCCGTTATTAGTCAATCTTGAAAATCTCTGCACCTTGATTAGGGTGATTAGAAATTTACACTTAGTATAATTATCGATATCATTGGATTTAAATTTACTACCTTACTAATTGCTTTTATTAATTCCTTTGATTTTTTTTGTTACTTCTTTCTATCTTATTTTAAATTAAATATTTTAAAAATGCTTCTATTTCCATTATTAGCTAATTATTTATATTCGTCCCACACCTTTTAGTTGTTGTTTCCTAGGGGCTAGTACACATATTTACCTTATGAGAGACTACTTTCAAATAATAATATAGGCAGGTCGCTGTGGCTCACACTTGTAATCTCAGCACTTTAGGAAGCCAAGATGGGTGGATTGCTTGAGCCCAGGAGTTTGAGACTTGCCTTGACAACATAGTGGTAACCCATCTCTACAAAAAATAAAAATAAAAAATATTATCCAGACATGGTGGTGTATGCCTGTAGTTCCATCTATTCAGGAGGCTAAGGCAGGAACATAGCATGAGTCTGAGATGTTGAGGCTGCAGTGAGCTGTGATTGTACCACTGCACTCCAGCCTTGGTGACAGAACAAGACCTTGTCTCAAAAAAAAAAATGATATACTCATTTAAAATAGTATCAGAACCTTACAATAGAATATTTCCAGATCCTCTCTCCCATCCTTTGTGATATCATTGTCACATATTTTAATTTTATATAGAGTTTAAACTCCTTAATATGTCATAAATTTTGCATTAAACAGTCAAATATTTTGAAGTGATTAAAAATGAGGAAAATGTGCCTTTTACATTTACCTTCATTGGCATAGTTAACACCAATCTTCATTTCTTTGTGTAGATTCAGTTCTACTGTGGATGACTTACTCTGCCTAAATACTTCCATTTAAGTATTTCTTACAATGCAGTTCTACTGATATAAATTCTATCAGGCTTTGTTTGACTGAAAAAACAAAGTCTTTATTTTGCCTCCATTTTAAAAAGTATTTTTCCTGGGTGCAGAATTCTGGGTTCATAGTTTTGTTTTGTTTTGTTTTTGTCTTTCAGTACTTTAAAGATGTTACTTCCTTGACCTCTAACTTGCATAATAGAGGTAAACATCTTTCTTGGCTTATGCTGAAATTATTATACCTGTGGTTTGATGTCTTCACTCATTTTTGAGAAATTCTTGGTCATATTTCCTTCTGTCTAGGACTTCAAATTCACTTACATTAGATCATTCAGTATTGTCTCACAGTTCTTGAATTCTGTCTCTTCACACACACACACACACACACACACACACACATACACACAATCTTCACTCTTTTCCTCTTTAAGTTTAGATAATCAACCTGTATTCAAGTTTATTGACTAATTGCTTATCTTTGTCAGATCTACTGAGGAGCCCACCAGAGGAATATATCATCTCTGATATGATGTTCCTTACATTTCACTTTACTCTTTCTTACATTTTCAATTTCTATGCTGGGATTTTTTCTTCTAGTCATTCATGTTGTCCTCCTTTTCCATTAGGTTCCTTAACCTATTAATCACTGTTATTTCAGTCTCTGTATCACAGTTTCAACATATGAGTCATCTCTGAGTCCTGTTCTCCCGATTGCTTTATCTATGGACCATGACCCTCTGCCACCTTGTATTTTGTGTGTCTCAAAATTTTCGATTTAACTACAGACATCATGAGTATAGCAAAAGATGAGAAGGTAAATATGAGGCTGACACAAAATTACTTGGGGTTTTTGCCATTACTGCAATTACTTTTGCATCAACCTAATATTTGCCCCAGAAAATACGTGTATATTTTCTTTCAGGCTTACAATTTGAAGAATCAAATCAATCAACTCCTTACTAGTCAGGAGTTGGATGCAGTTTGGGTTATGTTCATGTTATCATTACATTCAATGCCCTACAATCTCATAATCCTTTAGCAGTGAGCTGCTGATACCATGCACTTAAAAGGTGTGCTACAGTTCTCCATGTTTATGCTGTACCTTCATCTTTAGCCATCGCTGCATAACTGTGCCACAGAAGGGTATATACCAATCTTCACTGGTATACACACACATACATATAGATGTGTGTTTGTGTGTGTATGTGTGTGTATACCAATGAAGTGTGTGTGTGTGTGTGTGTGTGTGTGTGTAAATGTATGTATATATGCTACTGCTTCTCCCCCAACAGTTGAATGCTGTTGATTGCTATTCAGTGTTGAGTTCATGGTAGAGGTGGAAAGCTTCTCTTTTTCCCTTCTCCATCCTCATTCTTAAAAAGGCACTTTGCAACTGGGCATTGGGGGTGACACCCTCTTAACATTTCCGATCCTTCACCCACCTCCTTGGAGCCAAAATATATCTTGTGTCTGTGACTGCATATGGATAGGCAGAATTTCCCATCCTCCCTTAGAATTATCAAGCCTGTTTATATCAATAGAGAAGCTTAAGCAGCTCTGGATTTTTTCTTGCATTTACCCTGAAAGATTGTTTCTCTTCTACCCTCTGGTTATTCTAGATTGAGATGTTAGCCCAAACTTGACTCTTAACCATTTGCCAAGATTTAGGTGATTTATTTGTACCCACTTGAATGGTGGTTGCCCCTTCTTTCTGTGCTGTGCCACAGGTGAGACGGTTCTTGTGTTTGGTCTCCCCTTGGTGAGGTTTGCCTTTTTTTGGAATTCAGGTTTCCTGGTTGCCTTGACACCTCAAATCTCTGAGAAACCAAAAAATATTTGTAATTTCATAGTGTCCTGATTTTGTTCTATTTTTAGTGGGAGTATGACTTTTTTTTTTTCACATTTCTGCATCTTATGAGGAAGGAGATTCTACATTATTCTAAAGAACTGAGTTTTGTATAAAAGCTGATCAAAGCGAATTATTTGTTTTTGTTTGGCTGTTGACTTGTTTGAATTCCTTAATATTCTGTATATTAACTCCTTGTCAGATTCATAGCCTTCAAATACTATCTCCCATTCTGTATGTTTGTCTCTTTATTGATTGCCTACTTTGTGGTACAGTAGCTTTTCATTTAATGTAATCCTATTTGTCTATTTTTACTCTTGTTCACTGTGCTTTTGAGGTCTTATTTTAAAAATCCTTGCCTAGTCTAACTCATGAAAGATTTCCCCTAGGTTTTCTTCTAGTAGTTTCATAGTTTTGGAGATTACATTTTAGTCTTTAATCCATTTAGAGTTTCCTTTGCATGGGGTGAAAATAGGGGTCTAATTTCATTCTTTTGCATGTGGATATCCAGCTTCACAGTACTATTTATTGAAAACTGTCCTTCTCTCTATGTGTGCTTTTGGGTGACCTTGCTGAAAATCAATTGGCTGTAAATGTATGGATTTCTTTCTGGGTCTCTACTATGTTCCATCAGCCTATGCATCTGTTTTAATGCCAGTACTATGCTATTTTGGTTATTATGACTTTGTACTATATTTTGAACTCAGGTAGTGTGATGCCTTCAGATTTGTTCTTTTTGCTCATGATTGCTTTGACTATCTGGCATCTTTTGCATTTGCATATGAATTTAAGATAATTCTTTTCCATTTATGTGAAAAAAGTCATTAGTGTTTTGATAAGGAATGTACTGAATTTGTGGATCATTTTTGGTAATATGGACATTTTAACAATATTAATTCTTCTGATCTATAAACATGGGATATCTTTTCATTTATTTGCTTTCTCTTCAATTTATTTAATCATCCAATAGCAAAAAATAAAAACCCAAATAATCCAATTAAAAATGTGCAAAAGGCTTAAATAGACATTTTTTCAAAATAAGACATGCAAATGGCTGACAGATACATGAAAAAATAGTCAACATCACTAATCATCAGGGAAATGCAGGTCAAAACCACAGTGAGATTTCTCCTTACTCCAATTAGAATGACTATTATCAAAAAGACAAGAAATGCTGTCAAGGATGTGAAGAAAAGGGAACTCTCATATACTGTTGATGGAAATTTAATTTTCTACAGCCATTATGTAAAATAACATGAGGTTCCTCAACATATTAAAAATAGAACTACCATATGATCCCGCAATCCCATGTATTAGGTATACATCCAAAGAAAATGAAATTAGTGTGTTGAAGAGACAGCTGCATGGCCAAATTTGTTGCAGCACTGCAGCATTATTAAAAATAGCCAAGCTATTGAATCAACATTAATGCTCATCCACAGATGAAAAGATAAAGAAAATGTAGTGTACATACACATACACTCATGTACATGCACAGTAAAGTATTATTCAGCCATAACACAAAATAAAATTTGTTGATATTTGTGGCAACATGGATAAAACTAGAGGATATGATATTAAGTGAAATAAGCCACAAACAGAAGGACAAACATTGCATTATCTCACTCACATGTGGACTCTAAAATAGTTGATTTTATAAAAATAGAGAGTAGAGCAGTGATTACCAGGGCTGGGAAGGGTAGGGATGAGCAGAAAGGACCAGGAGAGTTTGTTCGATAGGTACAGAGTTACAGTTAGACAGGAATAATACATTCTGATGTTCTACTACAAAGTAGGATGAATATAGCTGATATGGTTTGGCTGTGTCTCCACCCAAATCTCATCTTGAATTTCTATGTATTGTGGGAGGGACCTAGGGGAAGAAAATTGAATCATGGGAGACAGTCTTTCTTGTGCTGTTCTCATGATAGTGAATAAGTCTCATGAGATTGGATTGTTTTAAAAAGGTGAGTTTCCTGCACAAGCCCTCTTCTCTTCTCTGCCACCATGTGAGATGTGCCTTTCACCATCCACCATGATTGTGAGACCTCTCAACCACATGGAACTGTGAGTTCATTAAACCTCTTTCTTTTGTAAATTGCTCAGTCTCTGGTATGTCTTTATCAGCAGCATGAAAACAGACTAATACAGTACATTGGTACCAGTCGAGTGTGGCACTGCTGAAAAGATACCCGAAAATGTGGAAGCAACTTTGGAACTGGGTAACAGAAGTTGGTACAGTTTGGAGGGCTCAGAAGAAGACAGGAAAATATGGGAAGCTTTGGAACTTCCTAGAGACTTGTTGAATGTCTTTGCCTAAAATGCTGATAATGATATGAACAATAGAGTTCAGGCTGAGGTGATCTCAGATGGAAATGAGAAACTTGTTGGGAACTGGAGCAAAGGTGACTCTTGTTACACTTAACAGAGAGACTGGTGGCATTTCATCCCTTCCTCAGAGATTTGTGAAACTTTGAATTTGAGAGAGAAGATTTAGCATATTTGGCAGAAGAAATTTGTAAGAAACAAAGCATTCAAGATGTGATTTGGATGTTGTTAAAGACATTTAATATTATAAGGGAAGCATAATATGAAAGTTGAGAACATTTGCAGCCAGACAATGCAATAGAAAAGAAAATTCCATTTCCTGAGAAGAAATTCAAGGTGGCTGCAGAAATTTGCATAAATAATGAGGAGATAAATGTTAATCTCCAAGACAACTGATAAAATGTTTCCAGGGCATGCCAGAGGTCTTCACAGCAGCTCTTCCCATCAGGTCCTGAGGCCTAGGAGGAAAAAATGGTTTTGAGGGCTAGGCTCAGGGTCCCTGTGCTGTTTGCAGCCTAGGGACTTGATGCCCTGCCTCCCAGCCAGTCCAGAAGTGGTGAAAGGGGCCAACATAGAGCTTGGGCTGTGGCTTTAGAGGGTGTAAGCACCAAGCCTTGGCAGTTTCCACTTAGTATTGAGTCTACAAGTGCTCAGAAGTCAAAAATTGGGGTTTGGGAACCTCTACCTTGAAGTCACAGGATATATGGAAATGCCTGGTTGCCCAGGCAGAAGTTTGCTGCTGGGGCAGGGCCCTCATGGAGAACCTCTGCTAGGGCAGTGCAGAAGGGAAATGTAGGGTCAGAGCTCCCACACGAAGTCCCTACTGGGGCACCACCTAGTGGAATTGTGAGAAGAGGGCCACCATCCTCCAGACCCCAGAATGGTAGATCCACTGACAGCTTGCACCCATGTAGAAAACCCACAGATACTCAATGTCAGCCCATGAAAGCACCTGGAGGGAGGCTGTACCCTGCAAAGCTACAGAGGTGGAGCTGCCCAAGACAATGGGAACCCATCTTTTGTATCAGCATGACCTGGATGTGAGATATGGAGTCAAAGAAGATCATTTTGGAGCTTTAAGACTTGACTGCCCTGCTGGATTTTGGACTCACATTAGGCCTGTAACCCCTTTGTTTTGACCAATTTCTCCCATTTGGAATGGGTGTATTTACCCAATTTCTATACCCTCATTGTATCTGGGAAGTAACTAACTTGCTTTTGATTTTGCAGGCTCATAGCCAGAAGTGACTTGCCTTGTCTCAGATGGGACTTTGGATGGTGGACTTTTGAGTTAATGCTGAAATGATTTAAGACTTTAGGGGACTGCTGGGAAGGCATGATTGATTTTGAAATGTGAGGACACAAGATTTGGGAGGGGCCAGGGGTGAAATGATATGGTTTGGTTGTGTCTCTAGCCAAATCTCATCTTGAATTTCCATGTGTCGTGGGTGGGACCCGGGAGGAGGAATATGAATCATGAGGGAAAGTCTTTCCCATACTGTTCTCTTGATAGTGAATAAGTATCATGAGATCTGATGGTTTTAAAAAGGGGAGTTTCCCTGCACAAGCTCTCTTCTCTTGTCTGCCACCATGTGAGACGTGCCTTTAACCCTCTGCAATGAGCCTCCACAGCCACATGAAAGTGTTAGTCCATTAAATCTCTTTTGTTTGTAAATTTCCCAGTCTCAGGTGTGCCTTATCAACAGCATGAAAATAGATTAATACAATAGCAAATAACAATGCAGTGTATATTCAAGACAGCTAGAAGATGTTCAATGTTGTCACCACAAAGAAATTATAAAAGTTTAAAATAATGTGTAATTACTCTGATTTGGTCATTATACAATTTACACAGCATTGAAACATCACATTCCACCCCATAAATATGCATAATTATTGTGTGTCAATATAAATAGAAGTTAATTAAAAATAAAATTGATTGAGGTGCATAAGAGTTAAAGGGGATCTTGTGAAAATAGTTACCACAACTTTATGTAGATAATAACAATAATATTAATAAAGCAAGTGAACATATCATAGCCATCTATTTCAATATTTTAAAAGGTTTTATTCTTTATCTATAAATACAAATTTAATTAGCTAATATGTTTCTATTTTCATTTCATGCAGGGAACCTTAGTCATAACTAGATGTGTAACTCAGTGTCTGATAGATTAAATATTTTGAAGGAAATGATGACTCAGTGACATCAAATTCTTGACCTTTCACTTTCCGAGGGTGGTATCTGTTTATGCATACATAGCATCATGGAAGAGGGTTTTCTGGCTCATGACCACCCTCTGGTGTTTTCTGTGATTGTGGTGTACTTTGCTTCAATTCACTGTTATCATCAAGCGCTAACAGGTGTGCTGAGGTTCACAGTTCTGCCATGGCCTTCAGCTGTCAGGTCTAAGTAAACTGATTCTTCCTTTTTATCTGTATGCAGTTCTGCCAGTCTTCTCTTAGTATTATCATGTTTCCCTACCATTCTTTGAAGGAAACTGGTGTATGTCTCAGGTTCACCTATTGCTACTCTGTTGATCTGACATCACATGGGAAGTGGGGCTTTAATAAGGTAATTGGTGTATCCCCCATGGCTATTACATAGAAAGCAAGGCATATGTTCTCTCTGTTCTCTCATCACAAGACTAACTTAAAATCTCTGTTTCCCTCTATCTCATGGTAACCAAGGATAAGAAAGATACAGCTAGGGACCCTCAAAGGAGATTCCTTATGTTTTATATAATTGCTCTCCTCTACCAATTCACTTCTTTTTTTTCATATGGGTTGTTGCTGCTTTTTTTCTGGAAAGAAAATTATTTTCTACATTATCATGCATTCTTACTCTGTGTGTGTGTGTGTGTGTGTGTGATTTTATGGTTTGTCTCTGATATTTTAGGTTAAACTTGGAATTCAAGATAACTCAAGCCCATTGTTTCCAAGACTATATTTAAACAGCATCCAGAAGCTCAATAGATTTAATTGTTTAGACTATATCTACTTTCTCTCTGAGAAGATTGTTATTTGTAAGAAACTGTAAATAAAGTGAGTGAGAATCTATAACAGTATGGGGAATGAAGTTAGAGAAATATTTTATTTAACATCCCAAATATTAAGTATTAATCTTACTAAAAATTTCTATGCATCCAACACTATACCTTGTGTTTTATAGAAATTACTTCACTTATTTCTAAAAAAAAAGATGCAATTTATATTATTTTAGAAACAGAGTTAAATAGCTTATTAAGGCAGAACTATACCAAGTCTTTCATTTTGTAGATAAGAACACTGAGATTTAGAATGTGAGATTAATTTAAATAAGAATATGCTGCTTGTCAATGAAAAAACTAGGACTAGAAGCTAGGATTCCAGATAGTTTCTCTGCTTTATATTAATAAGATAGTTAGGTGTCACATATATCCACTTTAATTTGAATGAAGTTATTAGCCTCTTTGGAGACAGGCCTCCAATTCAGGGTGATTTTCACAACCTAGTTATGTGATCCCTGAAAGAAATAAGCATGGTATTGGTACAAAAACAGACACATAGATAATTGGAACAGACTAGAGAACCCAGAAATAAAACCACACACTTATAAACATTGGCTCTTAGACAAACTCAACAAAAATAAGCAATGGGGAATAAACTTCTTATTCAATAAATGTTGCTGGGATAACTGGCTATCAATATGTGGAAGAAAGAAATCAGAGCTCTAACTATCACCATATATAGACATTAACTCAAGATGGATTAGAGACTTAAATGTAAGACATAAAACTATAAAACTCCTAGAATAAAACTTGGGCAATACACTTTTTTATTGTACTTTAGGTTCTGGGGTACATGTGCAGATCACGCAGGATTGTTGCATAGGTACATACATGGCAAGGTGGTTTGCTGCCTTCATCCTCCCATCACCTATATCTGGTATTTATCCCCTCATTATCACTCCCCACCCTCCCCACCCCCCACTGTCCCTCCCCTAGCCACTCCCCAACTGACCGCAGTGTGTGATGCTCCCCTCCCTGTGTCCACATGTTCTAATTGTTCAACAGCCGTCTATGAGTGGTAACATGTGGTGTTTGGTTTTCTGTTCTTGTGTCAGTTTGCTGAGAATGATGGTTTCCAGATTCATCCATGGCCCTATGAAAGACACGAACGCATCATTTTTTATGGCTATGTAGTATTCCATGGTGTATATGTGCCACATTTTCTTTATCCAGTCTATTGTTGATGGACATTTGGCTTGGTTCCAGTTCTTTGCTATTGTAAACAGTGTCCCAGTGAACATACGTATGTATGCGTCTTTATAAGAGAACAATTTATAATTCTTTGGGTATATACCCAGTAAGGGGATTGCTGGGTCAAATGGCATTTCTATTTCTAGGTCCTTGAAGAATCACCACACTGTCTTCCACAATAGTTGAACTAATTTACACTCTCACCAACAGTGTAAAAGTGTTCCTATTTCTCCACATCCTCTCTAGCATCTGTTGTCTCCAGATTTTTTAGTGATCGCCATTCTAACTGGCATGAGATGGTATCTCAATGTGGTTTTGATTTGCATTTCTCTAATGACCAGTGATGGTGATTTTTTCATATATTTGTTGGCCTCATAGATGTATGCTTTTGAAAAGTTTCTGTTCATATCCTTCACCCACATTTGAATGGGTTTGTTTTTTTTCTTCTAAATCTGGTTTAGTTCTTCGTAGATTCTGGATATTAGCTCTTTGTCAGATAGGTAGATTGCAAAAATTTTTTACCATTCTGTTGGCTGCCAGTTCACCCTAATGATTGTTTTCTTTGCCATACAGAAGCTGTGGAGTTTAATTAGATACCATTTGTCTATTTTGGCTTTTGCTGCCAATGCTTTTGGTGTTTTAGCCATGAAGTCCTTGTCTATGCCTATGTCCTGAATGGTTTTGCCTAGATTTTCTTCTAGGGTTTTTATGGTGTTAGGTCTTATGTTTAGATCTTTAATCCATCTGGAGTTAATTTTAGTGTAAGGTGTCAGTACACTTTTTGATATCAGCCTTGGCAAATAATTTATGGC
>CAUYQU010011651.1:0-15364 GCA_963574635.1 Cheracebus regulus | reverse complement strand
TTTTTTATTGCATTTTAGGTTTTGGGGTACATGTGAAGAACATACAATATTGTTGCATAGGTACACACGTGGCAGTGTGATTTGTTGCCTTCCTCTCCTTCACCTATATCTGGCATTTCTCCCCATGCTATCTCCCCCCAACTCCTCACCCCCCACTGTCCCTCCCCTATTTCCCCCCAACAGACCCCAGCGTATAGTGCTCCCTTCCCTGTGTCCATGTGTTCTGATTGTTCAACACCCGCCTATGAGTGAGAACATGCGGTGTTTGATTTTGTGTTCTTGTGTCAGTTTGCTGAGAATGATGGTTTTCAGGTTCATCCATGTCCTTACAAAGGACACAAACTCATCGTTTTTGATGGCTGCATAATATTCCATGGTGTATATGTGCCACATTTTCCCTGTCCAGTCTATCATTGATGGGCATTTGGGTTGGTTCCAGGTCTTTGCTATTGTAAAGTGTGCTGCAATGAACATTCGTGTGCATGTGTCCTTATAGTGGAACAATTTATAATCCTTTGGATATATACGGATCTTGGCTTTTCTTTGGCTGAGACACTTTCACAGAGTTTCAATAAATCAGGGTTTTATATGAAGTAAAGTGCATGTCTCACCACCATGTAACTTAACTGAGACCTTCTGGCTGACCTAGCAAATTCCTTCTCATCTGTCAGCGGGCTACAGCCACTGTCTTTGTCTGAGTGATTCTTTTGTGGATCCCTTTCAGAACCTTATTTTCTGACCTGCTTGCTTCCTGATGATCACATTTGGTAATATCCTGCTCCTTAGGAACAACTTTGACCCCTAACTACATGGCAGACCTTGTCCTATGCATTCAGTAAGACAGCCCTATTAGATAACTACTTCGTAAGTCTAAATGTTGAACAACAGACATACTATTGGGGGTAACATTAGAAATAGGCTAGAGTTGCCACATAAAATTAAATAGCAAATTCTAAGCAGTTACCAGGGATATGCGTACTAGATAAAATATGGATTCTTGGCTGGCAGAATTAGGCTTTCTCCTTGTGTCAGATGCCGCTCGTTTCCCACATCACATTCCATTGGCCCATCTCTGATTTCGTGTGTCGTTTTAGTGGGCGGTTCTAGGTAAGCTTGACAATGTTCTACCTCAAGCACATGCCTTGGCCTTCTCTGATGTCATGCAACCCACTTGTATTAGTTCATTTTTGCATTGTTATAAAGAAATACCTGAGACTGGGTAATTTATAAAGAAAAAAGGTTTGGCCAGGTACAGTGGCTCACACCAGTAATCCCAGCACTTTGGGAGGCTGAGGTGGGCAGATCACAAGGTCAAGAGATAGAGACCATCCTGGCCAACATGGTGAAACCCCATCTCTACTAAAAATACAAAAATTAGCTGGGCGTGGTAGTGTGCGCCTGTAGTCCCAGCTACTTGGAAGGCTGATGCAGGAGAATTGCTTGAACCTGGGAGACAGAGGTTGCAGTGAGCTGAGATCGTGCCACTGCACTCCAGCCTGGTACCTGCTGACAGAGTGAGTCTGTCTCAAAAAAAAAAAAAAAAGAAAAAAGATTTAATTGCTCATGGTTCTGCAGGCTGTACAGGAAGCATAATGCTGGCATCTGCTTGGTTTCTGGGGAGCCCTCAGGAAACTCACAATCATGGCGGAAGGCAAAGTGAGGAGCTGGCACTTCACATGGCTGGGAGCAGGGGAAGGACAGAGAGTGGGAGGTGCTACACAATTTTAAACAATCGGATCTTGTGAGAACTCACTTTAGTGAGAACAGTACCAAGGGAGATGGCGCTAAACCATTCATGAGAAACCAGCCCATGAGCCAGTCACCTCCCACAGCCCCCACCTTCAACACTGGGGATTACAATTCAACATGAGATTTGTGTGGGGACATAGATCCAAATAATCTCACCACTCAACCAGCGTGAACACAGCCCAGCAGTGAGGAGAGGCTTGTGATCCTAGGGCCAGCTCTCAAAGAAGGTGGAAGCCTGAAAATAAATGCTCCAGCAGCCCATTGCTCAGATGGGCTATTTTGGGAGCTTTCAGTGAGTGGATTGGGAGGTTTTGGCAGAATCGATCTATTCCCGGTTGTGACCTTTCATAATTACCCTGTGTGAAAGGGAGACTAATGGACCCCTAAGATGTTCTCATATGAATCCTCAGGATCTGTGAATATGTTATCTTAATGTGGCAAAAGGATTTTTCAGATGTGACTAAGTTAAGGATATGGATTATCCAGGTTGGTCCTGTGTAATCACAAGAGTCCATATAAAAAGGAGGCATGAGGGTTAGAGAAAGAGATGTGACAATAGAAACAGAGGTCAGAGTGATGCATCCATGAGCCAAGGAATGCAGGCAACCAAAGCTGAAAAAGGCAAGGGATGAATTCTTCCCTAAATCCTCCGGAAAACATGCAGCACTGCCAACACCTTGATTTTACCTCCATGTATTAGTTTCATAGGGTTATTCTAACAAAATGCCACTATGTTTGAGGTAATTTTTTACAGTAGCAATAGAAAACTAATGCATCTCCCAAATAAACTATTGCACATAAGGCCTTCTCTCTGACTCTGCTTTTAGGCATTCCTGGATGCAGGCATATCTCATTTTATTGAAACTTTGTTTTATTATACTTTGCAAATACTGCAATTTTTTTTTTTCAAATTGAAGATTTGTGGCAATGCTGTGTTGCGCAAGTTTACTGGTGCCATTTTTTTGAGACAGGGTCTTGCTGTGTTGTTCAGGCTGGTCTTGAACTCTGGGACTCAAGTAATCCTGGTGCAATTTTTCCACCAGCATGTGCTCACTTTGTGTCTCTGTGTCACAGTTTGGAAATTCTCCCAGTATTTCACTTACTATTATTATATCTGTTCAAGTAATTTGTGATCAGGGATCTTTGATATTAAATTGTAATTGTTTTGGAGCACCATGAGCCATGCCCATATAAGATGGCAACCTTAATCAATAAATGTTGCGTGTGTTCTGACTGCTTTACCAGCCACTTGTTCCTTTGTCTCTGTTTCTCTGTGTCTCCTTGGGCCTCCCAAGTTCCTGAGATACAACAATATTGAAATTAGGCCAATTAGTAACCCTACAATGGCCTCTAAGAGTTCTAATGAAAGACTCACATGTCTCTCACTTTAAATCAAAAGCTAGAAATAATTAAACTTAGCGAAGAAGGCATGTTGAAAGCCAAGATAGGATAAAATTTGGCCTCTTGCATGTAACAGGTAGGTAAGTTGTAAATACAAAGGAAAAGTTCTTGAAGAAAATTAAAAGTGCTACTCCTGTGAACACATTAATGATAAGAAAGGGAAACAGCCTTACTGCTGATATGGAGAAAGTTGTAGTGGTCTGGGTAGAAGATCAAACAGTCCCAACATTCCTTTAAGCCCAAGCTTAAATGTTGTTTATTGTTGTTGTTGTTTGACTAGTGGATAATGTGCAGGAATTGGCTTCCCATAGTGAAGTCCCCCTGTACCAGGCATGGTTCAATCAGAGAAACAGAAACCACTGTTTCCAGCAGAAAGTGATTTTATATCAGAAATTGGATGTTTTCAGACTATTGAAAGGAAGATAGAATGACAGAAGGCAGGTGAGTTGTTGCCTGGGCCAGGATTGGAGGATTGGGGGTAGATTGATTGTCAAGGGGCATAGGAAAACTTCATATGATGGTGCTTGCCTGATTGTACATATCTGTCAAAACTTATCAAACCAGGCCATGAACAGTGGCTCATACCTGTGATTCCAGCACTTTGGGAGACCAAAGCGGGAGGATCAATTGAGGCAAGAAGTTCAAGACCAGCCTGAGCAACACAATAAAACTCTGTCTCTACAAAAAAATGAAAAAAAAATTACCCAAACATGATGGCACACACCTGTAGTCCCAGCTACTCTGGAGGCTGAGGTAGAAGGATCACTTTAGCCCAGGAGTTCAAGGCTGCAGTGAGCTATGATCATACCACTGCACACCAGCCTGGGTACTCTGTCTCGTAAAAATAACATCATCGGCTGGGCGTGGTGGCTCATGCCTGTAATCCTATCACTTTAGGAGGCCAAGGCAGGCAGATCTTCTAAGCTCAGAAGTTCCAGACCAGCCGGGCAAAAGTTGTCTTGTTCTGGGCCGGTTGGTCTTGCAGGGAAGTCTTTGGTGTGGCACAGCCTTCATGGGCAAATGCCAAGTTCTTACCATGAGTGACAGTGGGACAGTTGTCAGTTAAGACTGCTGTTTGCAGCTGCTGAAGGCCTGCTCTTTGATGGTCACGGAGTCCTCTGGTGAGAACTGATGGTGGAAGTGTGTACTTGTTTATGTCTTTATGTGGTTGAATACAGTCTTTATTATTCATTTGTTTGTCAGGCAAAACATCTTATCCTTGTTGGCAAGGTGCCCTATGAAATGTAAAATGGAGTCTTTCCCTAAGATGGAGTTAGTTGCATCAAGCATGCTTCATACAATATGATAGGTTAGTTTAGCCTCTAAGCCATCAGGAATTAGCCAAGTTCGGTAAGCAAGGACAACAGACTCTCCGAGAGTCTGTCAGTTAGTTATGCTCCCAACAAAGCTGCATAAGAAACCACCTCGTGACTGGGTGACTTAAAGCAGCAATCATTTATGCTCTGTGGCTCTGCAGTCAGCTGATGCTGGCTGAGCTCAGCTTCTGGTGCCTCTCATCCTTCTCTTGCCACCAGTAGGTTGACTCTTCTGGACTCAATGGGCTCGTCTGGACATGTTCTTCTCATGGCAATGGCAAAGGCACAAGAGGGTAAGCACAATCACTCCAGAGAGCATTTAATTATGTCATGCCCACTAACCTTCCATTTGTCAAAGTAAGTCACATACCGGAACCTGAAGTTGAGGATTAGGAAAATATACTTTTCTTTTTCAGTGAGAGAAACTTCAAAGTCACGTGGCAGAGTATGGATAAAGGGTGGGGTGAATAATTGGGGCTTTAGTGCTCTCTCTTTCAGGGAGCCTCTGGATTTAAGATGCCAGTAGAAGAAAGAGGAATCTCATGGGGAAATGCTGAGAAGGAGCAGATAGGGAAGTAGAAGGAGAAAGGAGATTCCGGAAGCACCTGGTGCTTCAGAGGGGACCCAATTAATCTTTCAATAGCAAGGCTGTGCTGGCTGATCATCTCTAGACCAGAAGTGAACTGGTGTTTGTCCTGTTTTCTTCATCAAAACGGGAAAAAGAACATTTGGTGAATTATAAACCTGGCTCTTTATGAAATATTTTGATGTACATTTTTAAATGTACATATGTACATGTTTTTCTGTGCAAACTACCCTTTGGTGTAAGAACAGAAAGTTGCTAAGTAAGCAATTAGAAAGGAGAAGAGTAATATTTACTTCAAGTTTGATGACTTGCTAGAGTATGCACATATATAAAGGTAAACGGTGTTCTGAAATCCAAGTTCAATAAACTGAAAATATTAAAACACAATTGTTGATTAACTCATCGAGCAAGTCCAGTGCACACATCATGCCTGCATGTTATCCAGCACAAGCTATACAAGCAGAGTGGTTGCAATCGCAGAGCAAATTGTGCACAGGTCATGAGGATTTGGTAATCAGATTGAGCTAATCAAGGGAAAATTCTTCAACTTCACACATACAGAGTATCTTAAATTAGAATTGTAGTTAGCAATTGCATAGATACCGCTCTGTGTAGTCCCCAGTATGGGAAAAACTTTTTTTCTATTTTGATCCAGTACTGAGATTATCTGATTTGGAAAACACATCTGCTTACAGGCTTTTGATTTTATAATAAAAGTTAAACCTTGGTTTTGACTAAATAGAAAAAGGCTTGATGAAACCTTAATGGGTTTTAGGACCCTGTTTTCTAATGTTTTCTTGACCATTTTCTTGAAAACTCCTTCAGTTGTTATAAAATTTGCATTTTCACATCTTGAATGAGCTATACAAGCTTTATCAGCCAGAGTGGATAAAAATCACTCCCCAGAATACAAACACATGTTAGAAAAAGAGACACAGGAAAGTAAACAACATGCTCACTGCTTGAGAGAGCCCTCAGTATGAGGGGCAAATCACCATTGGCCAAGTGTGTCCGCACGATCTGTCACTTGAGCTCATGGTTCAGAGCAATGGGCATCTTTCTGATTGTGAGAGAACAAACTGTGTGTTGGAGCAGACTGGATTTTATATAATACACACACACATCATGCACATGTACTTTATGTATTTATAAAATATATGTTCACATACATAAATGTATTTAAAAATACCTTTTGAATATACCATATATTATGCACTTTTTCAAAAAGGAAATTATTTCAAAGACAAATAGAATTTTAACAAACCATCTGAGTAGCTGTAGATGGCTTTTTTTCTTCATTGGGATAATGCGATTTTGCCTTTTCAACTGTGTCTTGTCACTAATTTGAAATTCTTGACCGCTGTGCTGTCAGTTGAGAGGAACGCTTGCAGATAAGCTCACAGAAACACCCAGACAAGAAGTGTTTTAAGTAGGGCAAGTAAGCTAGGTTGGCACAAATTTGGAACAAAATAATTAAGGGCAGACAGCCTTATTTTCTGTTTGTGAGATGACTTTGAGGGAGGGGGATTTAAAGGTACAGAGCAGTAGTCAGGACTCTGATTTAAATTGATCCACATGGAAGTTAACATGAGTGACAGTAAACACGAAGATGTCTCTGTCCCTTCAAAAAAAAAATCTTTCCTGGCCAGGGACTGTGGCTCACGCCTGTAATCCCAGCACTTTGGGAGGCTGAGGTGGGTGGATCATGAGGTCAGGATTTCAAGACCAGCCTGGCCAAGATGACGAAACCCCATCTCTACTAAAAATACAGGAATTAGCCGGGTGTGGTGGTGGGCACCTGTAATCCCAGCTATTCGGGAGTCTGAGGCAGCAGAATTGCTTGATCTTGGGAAATGGAGGTTCCAGTGATCCAAGATCCTACCACTGTACTCCAGCCTGGGCAACAGAGCAAGACTCCGTCTCAACAAAACAATACAAAACAAAACAACCTTTCTTATTTATTTTTCTTCACCTATTTATTAAAATGAATCACGTCAGAAAGCTGTGCAGATGATATAAAATGAAAGCAATTAGTGAATATGCTACAAAAATCATTTATATTCTTTCCTCCTAATTCATTAATTATTTGGTGTCTGTTTTTGAAAGAATTCAAATGCACAGGAATATATTGTGGTGGGCTAACGGATGGAGAATACTGGAGAAGGGAGGGGGAGCTGTCAGGTCAGCAACTGTCCATTCCCCATGCCTGTAGATCTCTGGCTCTGCCTCCATTGTCCAAAGTAGTTTATGCCTCTAGCTTATCTAAATACACATTCTAAAATCCTCACACTTCACTCTCTTCTAAAAAAGATCACTTACGGACATGAGGCAGTAGCCTGGCTCAGTGTAGCCATGCACATCAGGGCTATCTTCTTTTGCTCTTGGCCCTTGACCTGTCCCTGTGGAGTGTCAGCCCACATGCATGTGAGCCAGCTTTGAGGAGCTCAGGCTGGCGGCATTGCACTTTGACAGCATCCTCTGCAGGTAATCTGCTTTTATGCCTTTGTTTTCTTCTGGCTTTAGAGTAAAGTATTATTTTGTTTTATTGTTTTGTTTTTGAGACAGGGTCTTGTTCTGTCATTCAGGCTGGAGTGCAGTTACATGAACGTGGCTCACTCCTGGGCTCAGGCGATCCTCCTGCCTGACTCTCTTAAGTAGCTGGGACCACAGGCACATGCTACCATATTGGGCTAATTTGAAAATTTTTTGCAGAGATAGAATTTCATCACGTTGCCCAGGGATAGTCTTGAACTCATGGGCTCAAGTGATCCTCTTGCTTCAGCCTCCCGAAATGCTGGTATTACAGGTGACAGCCACTGCATCCAGCAGTAAACTATTCCTTTGAAGATTCTAACTGCATCTTAGGGGAATTAAGGAGAAAGAGTTTTGTTGCTCTTACGTCGTCAGGAGAGCATGGAGGAATTCAGGGCAAGGGTGGGGAGGGCTTGGCCCTCCAGGTTCTTGGCTTACAGGAGGTGAGACTGGGGCTGATGGAGGAGCAGCATAACTCTTCTCTAGATCTCCTTCTTGTAGATGGTTTGCACATAAAAATAAGGCAGACTGTGAGATTTCTGTATGGGGCAGAGTCATTCAGGCTATTGAGCTGAGCTGCAATTACTTTAGAGAGAATCACATTTGTAGCATTACCTGTTAAAGCTCTTCATTAATTCTGTGTCTGTCTATGCCTCTTTTCATGTATGCTGACAAGATGTACTCTTGATATTTAAAAAGTTAAAAGGCTGGCAGGGTGGCTCATGGCTGTAATCCCAGCATTTTGGGAGGTGAGGCACGAGGATCACTTGAGGCCAGGAGTTCAAGACAAGTCTGGGCAGCATAGCAAGACCCTGTCTCTACAAAAAAATAAAATTAGCTGGGCACGGTAACACATACCTGTAGTTCCAGCTACTTGAGAGGCTCAGGCAGGAGGATTACATGAGCCTAGGAATTAGAGGTCACAGTGAGCTATGATCGCATCACTGAACTCCAGCCTGGGCAACAGAGCAAGACCCTGTCTCTAATAATACAAAAATAAAAAAGCCCTTCAAAACACAATTTTCATACAAATATAGAGTAAATATATGTAAAATATTTAACTAATGAGGGTACCAGAAAGATGACAAAGAGGCTATAAAGGCAGATATGAGACGCTGATATCTGTATTGCTATTCATATCTATCTATATCCATATCTATTGCTACATGCACATATATACATATGTAGTGAGGAGGAAAGATTGCTGGGATAGGACCACACAAAGTTAATACAAAAGTAGTGAAATACAAAAGTAATGAAAAGTTAATACAAAAGTAATGAAAAACTGGTTTATATCCTGCCGGGCAATAAAGCTATAAGTTTTGGGGTTATCATCTCTATCAGTTAGAAATCACTTGCCATTTATCAATCTACAAGGTAACATCTAACTTTACCCAGCTTGGGACTTTATCAACAGTAAATGAGTAAAATAGTAAACAGTAAACTTCACAAAGTGAAGTTACATGCCCTAGAGCAGGATTGGCAGTTGAGAGCTGGAGCCCCAGCCTGCTCTGTTCAGCCCAGGAACACAGCTCTTCTGTTCATCTGTGCATCGTCTGTGGCTGCTTGTGTGCTACTGTGGCAGAGGTGAGTAGTAGTGACAGAGACCATATGGCTCACACAGCCAAAAATGTTTACTCTCTGGCCCATTACAGAAAAAGTTTGCTGGCGCCTGCTCTAGAGACTCAAGTCAGATACCCTGTAGGTAGCTTGCAAAGAAATCCTCTAGGATAATCCAAAGGCTTGAAGATCTTTTTGCCTTGTTTTCATGTTTGGTGTCATTTTTTTCTACAATATTATGCACATGTACATAGAAGTGAGTTTTATCTTAAACAACAGTTAAACTCTCAATGAGTGAATATTCAAACTAGAGAGAATCTCACAGCTCTGGCTAATTCTTATTGCTCTTCAACAGTGACTTTCCTTTAGAAAATACTCACTCTGCACCCCACCCTGGTGGGGGGCTTCCAGTGTTTGTGTCTTTGTTTGCATTCTCTCTCTCTTCATAGTTTATTCATGTGTCCTGCAGGACTGGCTATGTAACTTGTGGGGCTGCGGTGCAAAATGAAACTGCAGAGCCCTTCTTCAAAAATTATTAAGAATTTTAGGACAATGACATAGAGCATTAAAGCAAGCACTGTGTGAGACTGCCCAGGTTGCATCCTCATAGCCCTGCCCTGGCCACACTCATTGGAATTTGACCTCTCTGTTGCACATCTTTGCCCCTATACTGCACAATAACAACATAGTAGGCACTGAACAAATATATCTTATGGAATGTTATTAATTATTCAACAGGTACTGTAAAAAGTGGCCCCTTTAATGATTTCATTTTTGAAATTCTATTAATTTTTGAGAATTTAGTGCAAAAAATATTTGTATGCACATATTTAAATAGAAGATCAGATTATAGTGTGTGTTCATTGTATTATGTGCATTTGTTCACTTTTCACTTTTCTTCATTTTTTTTCTTTCTGTCCCTCAAAGTAATAATTTACACTGTCCCATCTTCCAGTTTCACTGAGTCTTTCTTTTACTTGCTTGATCTGCTGCTGAACTATTCTCTTGGCTATTGTTCTCCCGGGTGGAGCAGGATCTTCATCCTCTGACAATGCTGTGTCCCTGTCTCTTCTGGTCTCATGGGTCATTCTTCCAGGCCCGTCTGCTGGACATGACCACTTTTTCTGGGTCCTTCTGCTTGGTCTTTCTGAATGTGCTGTCCTGCACATCACAGGCTGCCTCGTGATTTCTCCCTTGCATCTGCCAGGAGCTACCCCTCCTCCTGGTAGACACTTCAAGCTGCCCAAGTGGATGATATTATGTGGAGAGGGGGAAACACAGACCCCATTTCCTCATGTTAAATTTGTTAGGGATGTATGGAAGCTGAGAGTCTCATGTCTCAGTCTTTCACAGTACTTGGTAGAACAGTATTTGCAATACTCACTTTTCTTTGATTTTCCCCGCTCACCCACACACTCATACACCCACATAAAATTTGGACACAGATTAAAGTTTGGAGATACATTTTTTATAACACAGCACTTGGGTTTTCTACCAACTCGAGGTTTGTCTCACTGCTCCTTTCTTATAAGTCCTTTCCTGTAAGAATTTTTAGGCCTTTATGGAATAGACTTTTCTGTGAGGCCACACCTGACTGGTTTATCAGACAGGTTCTCACAGTCCTCCCCAGCATGGGACATGCTGAACTATACCTCCCCTTGTCACTCCGTCCTCCTCAGCTCCGTGAATATCTGAGGACATACTTTGTTTTCTCTTAATGTTACTTGAACTCTATTCAGACCATCTGGGAGAACCAATGACTCATTTAGTGCAGTGGAGAGCCTGTTTGTATTGTAATTAACCAGACTTACTTAAAATGTTTTATGTATTCAAGGTTTCATATATTTGTCATGTTTGCTCAGAGTCCATATGTAGGAACGCAGTATATTTGTCATGCATATTTGTCATGTCTTGACGGGTCAGATTGGTCAAAATAAGAGCAAATGGCAGATCATGTTTAGGCAGAGATTTGATTCCAGGTCATCACCCACACAGTTGTAGAAAAGCAAAAAGCCCATAAATAAGTATGAATAGGTTGTGAGTTTTAATCCATGATGATTAATTCACAGGTTTTACATTTAAAAAGCAGAAAAATGCTTATATCAAAAAATAAACTTTAGCTAAAACTTCTGACAAGTTTTTGAAAAGACTTTTGAAAAGAAAGTTAACAATTTTAAAAGCCAGCACGGCTAACGGTATTTGTTTAACATTTACTATGTGCCAGGCACTGTTTTAAGCACACATTACAAATATAAACTAATTGAACTCACAGAACAGCCTTTGAATGTAGGCCCTTTTCGTTTTTGTGGTTCTCTAGTTCACATTTGGATAGGCTTTATCTGCTCTTTTTTACATATGCACTAGTGTTTAGAGAAATGGGTCATAACATCATAAGCCTATTGATTTTCATTAAAATATGTATATAATTTCAAGATGTATCTGATGATCATTCTGATTTTATCCATTAGCAATTAGTACAATATTGCCCTAATCACAATTGTCTACCTAATGGCTTATTTATATAATAGTTCTCATGAGTCTTTTAGCAGAGTTAAAACATTTAAAAAATAATTTTATATTTGTCTTAAGAGCTAATATAAGGATACTTGATCATTTTGTCAGATTAACCTAATGAAGATAGTTGATTAAATAAGCAATTGGAAAGAAGAACAAAATCAACATAGCAACTCTATTAGTTGACCTCTGAAAGATTGTTCATGTGCATTGGCTGGTAGAAAGACACTAGCCAGCCTGTAAATCCATATATTATTCATGCAGATCATTCTTTATATATAGTTAATGGCATGCATGTGGCCTGGATTTTCTGGTTGGCTAACTATTCTGTCCCCATAAATATACTCCTGACTGTCAAACCAAATGTCCTGATATTTGTTTCAAAAGCTGTGGCCACCATATAACAAGTACCCCTAAACACTATTGGGATATCAGGGTGATTGAGCAAAACTAGAATTTTTTTCCCTAGTAATCAGTAAGGTGTTCCAAGTTTTTAAGAACACAAAACATGAATCAAAATCTCCTCTGAAGTCTAATCCACAATGTGAAAATGTTTAGGGTCAGATTTTCAAAATGTGACCTACAGGGCCCCAGAAGATGTTCCCTGGCGAGAGTAAATGGGCAACACTGATAAAATGTGTACATGTAACTGCCTTCCCTGAATTTCAGGCAGTGGGGATGGGGCTGCTTTAATTTTTAAAAGATAATTTGGCATTTTTTTTTTTTTTTTTTTTTTTTTGCAGATCCACTTCTTTATTATCTTTTTGGAGAACAGGATTCTTTGTCTGGAAATTCCACAGGTTTGCCATCTGCAAGATTAAAAGTGCCACAAAGAACAAAAATGAGCCCAGGACCAGGTGCACGCTAGAAGCCATTAGACATGTTAATTTTCATCACCATTGACCTGGTAAGCCTGCTAGTATAAACACGCTTTTACCTCTTTGCATATTATCAGCGGTAGAAAGTATATGGCAGGTTTAGGGGAGCCAGGTGGAATGTGGTTTTGAGTTCTGACTCTACCAGCTCAACAGCCTTGTGATGTGCATGGGTGTTAGTTAATGAGTGTTTAGACTGTGAATGTTTGCATTTAATGTTCAGGACAAATAGCTGATGGGAGGAGGGGCTGGAACTACAGGAGCAACTCCCTTTGATCACCTGCCAGTAGAGCAAGGCCTTGGTAATAATTGCAAGCTAATAGGCCGATGTGGCCATGGTGAAGCCCTGGTGCAATCCTTGCTATTGGGGGTGGGAGACAGGAACCCACCTGGCGAATGGCAATGACTGGGACCCACGTGGGGAATGATAACATAACAAGTGGTGGAGGACTTACGGTGTTCCACCTTACATACACTCATCCCTGGCAGCAGGCTATTAAGGTAGATACTATCTTCATCATCTTTATTTTACAGATATAGAAATGAAGTCACTGGTAGGTAAAGTAATTTGCCTGAGGTGATGTAGCCACGATGACAGAGCTGGCATTTGAACAGAGCCTGGCTGTCACCTCCAGTTTAATAAACTGCACACCAAATATTTCTCCCAGAGAAGGAAGCCACAGTGTGCTGCTTTTTTGGGCTTCCTCTGCAACCTACTCTGGGGTACAGGTCCTGCTCTCTTATTAGTCCTAGACTGCTTTCTTATGGATGAAATGGGAATGCTGATGCCTGCTTTAAATTGTTAGCGGGATTTAATGTCTGCAAAGAGTTGCTGCTCAGTGAAAGAGAAAAAGTAAACAAACAAACAAAAAGCTTTTGAGCTGCTTTGAGCTACTTTAAGAGCTATTGAAAAAAAGTTAATAGGCTGAATAAATTCAGTAGCAAAGTTTTCAAATCTAGAATTTTTTTGCTTAAATTTCATCTTTCTTGCTTTTTATTCTCCTCCATATAAATTATCTTAAGTTTTTTTTCTGATTCTGTGGAATTCCAGGTCTCACTAATGCAGGGCTACATAACAACTATTTCAGAACTGACCAAGTGATTAAGTTAAAAGCCACTGCCCTTGTACAAAGGCTAAGATGTCACAAAAGCCTATAAAGAGTTTTGCCTAGGCCTTTCCTGGGCAGGCCTCAAAGCAAGACGAAATAATGAAGGAATTCTTAACAAGACCCATTTCGGATTAAACAAGTTTTATTGTGGGTCTGAAGAAACTCCCCAGACTTCCACAAACAAGTGTATTGGGGGTCTAAAAGACCTCCCCAGACCTCCGTGATTCAGCAGGAGACAAGATAAGGGCAATCACCCCAGCACCTGCCCATTTAGACTAAATAAATTTACTGAGGCTCCAGAGGAAGGTCTTCAGGACTCAAACCTTAGTTATAGCTTAAAAGAAATTAGTCACTTATGTCTTTAGATGAATATACTCTTACACGTAGACATGTAGCTAGAAGGTATATAAGCTCTGGAAAACTTTGTAATTTTAAGTTGGTCTGGTGATAATTTCCAGGCTTTCCCCTTGTTACTGGTTGCAGAAATAAAAACTCTCTTCCTCCCCAGTTCATCTGCATTTTGTTATTGGGCCATGAGAAATAGCAGCCCGACCCTCAGTTTGGTCTGGGAATGATTCCTAAAGTAAAATATGTTCATTATGAAAAAAATCAGATAATCAGAAAAATATAAAGAAGTGGAAATTTCCTGCAATTCTACTGCTGAGAGAAAAAGGCTGTGAAAATTTCACTGTATGTCCTTTAGACTTTTCCCCATGCATTTATACATTTATAGGCACACTAACACACACACACACACACACACACATGTAAAACTTGGGAGAAAATGGACAAACTTTGTTTTTCACTTAATATAATGTGGACATTTTCCCATGCCAATGAATACAGTTCTATGTCTTCTTTTTTTAATTTATAATTTTTATGAGTACATAGTAGGTATATATATTTATGGGGTACATGTGATACTTTGATACAGGCATGCAATGCATAATAATCACATCAGGATAAATGGGGTATCCTTTATCTCAAACATTTATCCTTTGTGTTACAAAAAATTCAATTTTACTCTTAGTTATTTTAAAATGTACAATTAAATAATGATTGACTATGGTCAGCCTGTTGTACTATCAAATACTAGATCTTAATTATTCTTTCTGGTTTTTCTGTACCCATTAACCATCTCACTCCCCCTACCCCTAACTTCCCCACGAGCCTTCTCAGCCTCTGGCAACCACCATTTTATTCTCTATTTCCATGAATTCAATTGTTTGAATTTTTAGCTCTCAGAAATATGTGAGAACATGCAAAGTTTGTCTTTCTGTGCCTGGCTCATTTCACTTAACATAATTACTTCCACTTCCATGCATGTTGCTGGAAATGACAGGATCTCATTCTTTTTTATGGGTGAATAGTACTCCACTGTGTATATGTGCAAAACTTTCATCACCCATCTATCTGTTGATGGACACTTAGGTTGCTTCAAAATCTTGGTTATTGTGAATAGCACTGTAATAAATATAGGAGTTCTGACATCTCTTCCACATATCAATTGCCTTTGTTTTGGGTATACTATATATATATATCCCGTGGCACTGCTGGATCATGTGGTTGCTATTTTTTTTGTTTTTTTTTTTTTTTTTTTTTTTTTTTTTTTTATTGCATTTTAGGTTTTGGGGTACATGTGAAGAACATACAATATTGTTGCATAGGTACACACGTGGCAGTGTAATTTGTTGCCTTCCTCCCCTTCACCTATATCTGCCA